>OZ037779.1:715000-777500 GCA_964035525.1 Porites cylindrica | reverse complement strand
AACAGTCACAGCAATTTTTTCATACAAACCCTAATGATTTTGCAGACATTTCAATACCGTCCAATAATAATTAGTATCCTCGTCTTTCTTTTCAGTCACCTCTGAAGTAGCTTCTTAGCTTATTTTCTAATGCTTCCTCTATCCCTGGCATTTTTTAAAGGTGTATCACTTATATAGCGGGTTAAGTGATTGCAAGCTGCAAAGGGCCTGATGATAGTTGTAGTTATCTGACGTCATCGAGAAAATGGCACAAATGGCGCGTGAACTGCTCGAGTGTGTGTGGAGAACAGTCAACAGATGCCTTGTATTGGAAAAACTCAAACCTTGAAACAGTGCCGTAGAGTACAAGTTATAACGTACCTGCAAATACTTTCTGATCCATTTTGATTTTTAATTTCGAGTATAAAACTGTAATGAGTTTTGATGATTATGAAATCGCTGTCAAAAAGTGAAGTTTTAAGTTTTTGCAAGGGACACTGCAAAACGAAAAAAAAAAGCAAACTAAGTGAAATCTTGAAGTATAACAAAGACACAACTATAAAAGTTAAGTTCAGTTCAGTTCAGTTCAGTTTATTGTTCTGCCAGTTCAGTTCACTTCAGTTTATTTTCCCTCTTTGCCATAGGCATAGGCGTACGGGCTATTTTTTGCCAGGGGGGGCGGTAAACCATTTGCCCAAAAAATTTTTGCAAGTTGCCCAAATTTTTACGAAACAGTCGAACAGAAACGAGGGCCGATGCAACAACATAGGCCGCACTGGCATATGAAAATGGTTCCATACAGTTTTTCAGGGTCAATACCTGCCAAGTTTGAGCATAAACTACGTCGCCAAAATTACCACCACAGTTGTATTAGATAAAGATGAAAATTTGTTGTGATTAGGGTTGCAATGACATCGGAGTTGTTATAGCAACGAAATGAAGCCATTACCTATTATACTTGCAGCAATATTTCTCTCTGGGAACTGTTCTTCTAAAATCGATCACAAGAGCTTTTTCCTCCAATACGGTCACCTCGATGTTCGTGAAGTTAAAACGGAATCTGTAAGAGCGTTATCGAGATATTTTGGGATAAAGTTTTTATCGTTGGAAATACGGTAAAAAAAAGGAAAATCTTGATGTTTGGCCGTTATCTGTAGAAAACGATGCGCTTTTGACATGCAATTTCACCTCATAGTAGCTTCAATCTTTTTAAAAACGTGGGTGATAGATCATGGAGATAGCTCCGGCCAATTGCTACAAAGAAGGATTTGATTAGTATGTATCATGGCGCTCTTGTTAGCGGTTTTGTAAACATTTCAGTCTACTTTAGCAAGTTATTGAATAACTTTTAAACCGCTCGATAGACTTTTTAAAAAAATCAAGATTCTTCTCGCAATTCAAACTGAGAATTAGTCAGCCACTTCTTCACTTTAAGACCCATTGCTGATGCTATCTGTCATACACTGTTCTACGAGCGGAGATGATTCTAGAAAGTTAGACGGAAGTTTATTCTAATCAATTCACGACTGGAAATAGCTCATTGCAGTACAGTGCCCAACAATAAAAAAAAAAATCAGCATATGATACCTTTCCTTTATAACCCGAAATTCGTCACGTGCTAGGCAGACACTGTCTCGTGTCAATGTAACTGGATTATTACGCCGACTTCAGGTTAAAATAGGAAATATTTGTCTCTTCAAAATAATAATAATAGAAACATGGAGACGTCTTTAAAAACTGGCTTTGCCCAAATTTACTCGTGCTGCCCAAAAAATCTGAGTTGCCCAAAATTTGGGGGGGCTGCAGCCCCCGCCCCCCCCCCCCCCCCCGGCCCGTACGCCTATGGCCCATAGGGATCTACAAAAAACACGGCAATCTAGATAACTAAAAAGCTAATGGCGAGGAAGCCCAAGGGAAGCCACAGGGCTTGTAAGGAATGAGCTCTGCCAGTTAAATTATTGCAACAAAATATTAACAGAATTATACATGCAAAAATCAATGGCAGAGCTACAGACAAAGAACAATTTGAGTACTGAATGACGCAATAATATACAATGGGTCTTGCTTGGGTCTCTAACCATTGGGTGAGGTAATTTTCCCGCCATGACTGTACCTTACGTTTCCTACTCTTGGCAGGTGTTTAAAAAAAATTGAAGTGTTTTCCGCCACTTTGCTAAAAGTGGAAAGGATCTGGGAAGCTTTTAGCCCGACCGCCAAGACCGAATCTTGTTAAGTTCCCATCCCCATTTTTCTGTACCTCGGCAAATTCAGGAGATAAAAAAATGTTCTTCAGATATAGATATATATATAACAATTAGCATCGGTTGAGTTTCTTTTTTGCTGTTCTTTCTAATTGTTTTTAAAGGGTAGTTCGGCTATCTTTACTATACAAGACGTGCTAAATTTGCCGCCAATTTCTTCTCTACCAAAAGAACTGCGCAAACTTTCCGTCTTCCCTGGTGCTTCTGGGTTACCATCTCTTTTTCTGGCGATACCCTGTATTATTGACTTCATTCTACTGGGTATCGTAAACGTTGTCCCTATTAGGTCAACGCTAACTGGTTAGCCGAGGTATTTGAACCAGTCAGATTGGAGAAATATTTTGAATGAAGAATAATATCGGTATACTCGGGATACAGAGTATAAGCTTGCCATTAGCTACAGATCTACAAATGAGACATATAAAATACCTTGTAACAGTTGGAGTCAGTACCCCAAACTGTTAAAGGTTGATGTAGAGTGGAAGTGATGTTCAGAAGAGCTGTGTCCATTTTTAACTTTCCAGAAAACTTCTCTTTCTGCGGACATGACGGTGATTGATTACAAACCAAACCTGTGATTAAGGAACGAAACACATTGTTAGTTACTCAATCTAGCCGGTAATTTAAGCTGGTTAGGGGTGTACCGTTAGATCAAAGAATGCGGGGAGAAACCATCCCGGATATTTGGTGAAACCCCGTTTTTTTTGTTTTTATTTATTTATATATTTTTTTGTTAACCTGTTGTACCTTGGGATACCTTTTAAACTGCGTAAAATTTGAAACAAAAAATTGACACAAATCATGCCTTTTATTTGAACTGGTTTATCCGTTCTTTTATTACGTTTTAGAGTATTGTTTTAGTCCCGTATGGATGTATTGTCCTATTTGTTCCCGGTCCATTAAAATTCCTGTCTAATCACAGGATTCTTTGTTAAGCTTATCTACAATAAGCTCTGATGGACAGGTGAACAATCATGGTATTGTTGTTTGTTAGAATTACAGTAGTTGCTTTCGTTCTTTCATTTTTAAGTGGTCAAAGAAACTGTCAGGAATTGATGGCAAAGTTACAAACTTGAGACTTTCCAAACCTTACACAACTGACGGCGAACTATTGTAGGTGATCCAATCCTTCGTCACAAAAAGTGTAGCGAAGACAAATGAATAACGAATGTCTAAGTTATTAGGTTCTTTGAATAGAATTAGAAATTACGGGACTTCGTTATCAGGAATGATGTTTTGATGATCTATTAAACACTGCCTAAATTCGCTTTTGAAGTTGATATATTCTTTTGATATATTTTTTCATCTGATTGTCAGCCATTGCGATGATGTGTAAATGTGCATGCATGTGTTCTTGTTAACTGATCAAGTTTCAGTAATCGTGCAAGAGAATGGGTGGAAGCTCAGTTGTAATTTATCTCTTTTATAACTGGCGCTTTAAGTACCCATTTATCGTTAACAATGTAAGACTGAAAAAATCGCAACACACTTACCAAACAAACAAAGACAAACTGAGACAGATAGAAAGATCGTTTGAATTAAGGCCATGGTTTCAAGCTGGTGAACACAGCAGATGGATTAAACAAGATCAGAATACGACGCTGACTCACTGAACTTTGGGGTTGACCTCTGTCAAACTAAAAACAATAAATCAGACAGCGCATTAGCATATTAAATAGTTAGTTATCATAGTACAGTAATGTAGTAATACAGTGCACTGATGCAGTCACGTTGGCATGGCGCTAAACAAACATTTTCAGAGATGTCTCTTCCTTCATTTTCTTTTGATTTTCTTTCAGTGGGCGGGGAACAAGCTGATAGTTAGGGTAAAAGTGTGGCGAGATAACACGATTCTACATTTAGCCGGGGAAAACTGGGGATAATATTATTGTTTAGTATTCCTTTGGGTTTTTTTATTTGATTTGTTGTTTTCAATAAACAAGTAGTTGCCACTCCTACAGGAAATTTTTATGTTAACAGTTCCGATCTAGAATTATATAAACTGTCGTTCCCTCGCTTTGGGGCTAAGCTGTGGAATGAGATACCCTGCAAGTCACATCCGACTTCCAGTCCCCAAGAATAAGTTTAAAAAAAACACTCCGCAAATTACTTTTTTTTAATCTGAATTCAGAAGATGACTATATTGATACGCCCACCTTAATTAAAACGGTAAAATTAGCCAAAAATTTCGAAAAATCAATCCTTGCTTATTAGTTTCTACTTTTACAATTTATTTGTTATCTAGTCCTCATCCATATTGCGATTTTTATTTCATTTATTTGTAAAAAAGACATTCGAATATGTCGATGTTTGTACGGAAAAAGGTACCAGTCTTGAACACCCTTTCCCGTTAATTTTCAGCTTACCTGTGTAGCAAGGCTCGCACAAGGTGTTCAGCAAGCTGGCCATAAGAGACCGGCTTTCCACAAATGGAGATAAACATGTAAATTATTGAAGTAAAGCATTCTATCATTCTATAAATGTACATGTTGTGCGTGATGTATTAGTCCGGCAGATTGGCTAGTTAGTTTGATGAAACAAACTCGAAACGTGATACCCACGAGCAGTCGCGAGAGGCGCGGAGAACTCTTTCGCTTACTTCTTGGCTCGATCAAGTAGCTCTTGGGTCTTTAAAATAAAAGAAGAAAACTGAAGAATTTAATGGGAATATCTTATTTCCCTAACCTGGTCAAAATACTTGTTCATCTGCTGTTTTCCCATCAGAAATGAAATCCAGGGAGCTGCAGCGAGCATACCGGTATGAAATTTAAAGAGGTCACAAGGCAAATTGCTGTTGCTGGAAATAAAGTCTAAAAAACAAAAAAATCTAAAGGCCGTATCTTTTCGTCAAAAGGATGCCTGAAATGTGTGCAATTCCACAATTGGTTTTGGCGCCATTAAATCCTATATCAAGCAGGTGAGCACACTTACTGACAAGGTATATGAATAGGAAAATAACCAAAGAAATAATGTAATGCGTTAAATAACAAACTAAGTACACACGTCAATTAAGTAATAAAATAGAAAGTCCTCGAATATTTAAAGACTGTTTGTCCGCCTGTTCCTGTCGCCTGCGGCAGTTGAAAGTCCAGTCCGCTATTCTGGCAATTATTCCATCCGCTTTCATTTTTTTCCTGTACCAGTCCTTTTCGGCGAAACTTGTCCGCCTTTCATGGAAGTTCGTGCAGACGACGAAAGAGTGTTTATGGCGTTTTCGCTTTTATTTGCTATTTTGGCTGTGCTTTCAACACAGAGATTGGGTAAGGTACAATTACTTGCAGTTGTTTTTGCTATTATTCTCCTCGCAGGTGTTTGGCTCGAAACAGTCTATCTTTAATTCAGTTTTTACTACGAACATTCATATGCTTCCGGTTAAAGTTGCTTAAGCGAATTTACACGCACTTATCATAGCGAAAAGCAAAGGATGGGAACCTTTTTACCATAGTCATTCTTTCTGTTTCTTTCTTCTCCCTTGTTGATGAATCGATATCTGTCGAGTATGTATTCAGTAAATAATCATGTGAACCTGAGGAGCAGTGAGTGACCTTTGTCACATATGTATGTATTAAAAAGTTGCACAACTGATACGTTTGCAGATGCAAAATACAATGCAAGTTAAGTGAAGCAACGAGTACATTTAAAAAGGGATGAAAGGTCATCGAAATACATAGACTGTTCACAGTCCTCTATTTTTCCGTAAGATCATCGAGTTCTGGAGCTTTGTGTTACGGGCTACCCATCTTGCATGAGTGTCAAGACTACTTAGGGGGCGGGGGCGGTTTGGGAGGAAGCGAGAAAAATACAGGGGCTGTAATAACATCACTGCAGCTCGTGTTCAGGAGGCGTGACAGGAATTTCACGCCTTTCACCGTTCATTAATTAAGAAACTGGCAATGAAAAACATGCCAGACACTTTTAGCATCGATTACGCGTGTTTACAAATATCTCCTTTCGAAACAGTGATTTTATAATGTTTCTGGGCCAATCCTCAAAATAAAATTAGCAAACATGCACAACAAAACATTTTCCTAATCAAAATACTAAAAATCCTTTGTGTGGTTGCGCAAGAAGTGCCTTATGGTATGAAAACGTACATTTAATGGAAATGTCGACTTGTCAACGACTGGTCAATGTCGGCAACTTAAACTAAACCCAATGTCAACATCTATTGTCTAATGACCAATCAAACGACTGCGTTGCTGGTACAACGCGCTCTGTGAACGTGAGCTGCAGTGATGTTATTACAGTCCCTCTATTTTTCTCGCCCCCAACCCCCCCTCCCCCCAAGCTATAATCCCCGACGACTGCCCCCTCAGTACATTTGAAAATCAAGATAGCCGTGACGGTAAAACCTGGTGTATCTTAACGACCTCACGAAAAAATAGGGGACTGTGAACAGTCTACGAAATACATTACTTATATGTGTGACAGGCCTTTTTTCTCTCAGTTCCCTCGCTCCCATTTTTAACAAAAGTAATTTGCTTTGTGAAGTAGAGGTATACATCTGAATTTATGGCTCCGCATTTCCAAGCCTGCTATCCCCCCTCCTACTCCTGGCTATTTGCAAGGCATTTGTCTTGCTTTTTTAAAATAATGTTACAGCCCCACAGTGTCGGGTCTGTGAGCTTCTAAAAGAGTACAAATGTTCTTTTCTTGTTCGGATTGATCACCGCATATAAATTATACACTCTGCAGAACTATGATTTCAAAAATATGTATTGAGCAGAGCATACATATATGTTATTCAACGGCTGGGACCCGGAGGTTGGTATTAGAAGAAACTGTGCCCGAGGCCTACGGCCTCAGATGGTACTCAGACTGAGGGCACAGTTTCTCCCAATTATATGGACTGACCTAGGCCAGTGAATAACATTTTTATTTTTTTCCTACTGAGATTTTCCCTCACTTTCCAACGTATGTGTGTTGAAGTAGGGTGCATTCGTGTTGATGAAGCGTGCAATCATGCAAACCAAAACAAAACATCACAACATGATTTTTAGCAGTAATTTATGTTGTGGCACTTACTGCTCTCCTTTAGAATAAGGAAAGGTTTCTGTGTTTTGCTAGACAATTATTCATAATCTGAGTGTCAAACAAGGATAAAACTAGGAATTGACGAACTTGATGTTAAAAGTGCTTGGAAAAAAATACAGGAAGGATTTTCTTCACCTGAATAATTCAAAAATTGCTTTAAGATAATAGTTCAATCGAGTGGGATGAAAACTGCATGAAGGCTTTGTAAAAAGAGCTAATTATACACATACCAATTTTAAGGTTTTGAATTGAATTTGAATAAAAGAAGGTGATGTGAGTAACAAGTTATGAACAAAGAAATGAAAACGGCGATAACCGACTGCTGGAAAAGTGATTCGTGTTGTTTATTTAAGATTGAAAGTTAAATGCAATAATTGACAACAACCTTTCCTGATAAGTAGAAAACTAGCAAGGCAAACTTCAATGAAAAACAGCAAAATCTAGATTCATACACCAAAAATGGAAAACAAAACTACAAACAGAGCGAAAATGTCCAATAAGCGGTGCATAAAAGCAAGATTGCAGTACTTACAGCGCGGTTATAAAGCTGGTGAAAAGCGACATCACGAGCCGCCTGTTTTGCTTTACTTTAGCGGTTTTCCTGGCTGGCTTGCTTAATACACTTCAGATTTTTTGTCCGAATAATAAAATTCACCTTTCCTTGGCTGATGATAATAACAGCACAAGTTTTAAGAGAAAAATGGTTTGAAAAGGATGGTTTTTGCTCATTCACAAACAACAAACAAACTTGTGAATGAAGCAGTCAATGATTCCACCCGGGTTAGCGGGCAAGATCGTAAAATACCACCCACTCTCAGAACGAATCAGATTGCAAGATTTGGAGGATTCCGCCCGCTCGCAAGCTTGGAAAAAAATAAAAGTAATTAGTTCAAATTCATTTAGCATTTGTTGCATCATTTTATAATACAGTCAATTTTTTGAAGCCTTGATTGTGTAATCAAGAGCAAACAAATTTGATATCTTTCCCCCCAAATCTGTCAAAAGCTTCTGTCAATTCTTTTTGTCCATATGTGGATGCGGAAAGAAGGAGAAGACCCTGGGAATGAGGCAACATGTGGGGGTGGAGGTAGGATCCAGTTCACTTGAAAAGTGCAGGATCAACCCAAAGGATGTTTATCAACTCAGTTTCAATATTTTTATATTGAAGGTTATAGGAAATTTAAAATGAACAATGTGTTATGTATGACGTTTCAAAACATTGCTTTGGGGCTGACAGGCTGACCTGTTTTAGCAAATGCTCTACGCTTGGAAAAGTTTGAAAAAGCCAGACATATCGGGGGGGGACACTTTGAATTGACAGAGCCATAATTGATTATTTTACTTGTCCATTGTACAGGTGTAGGGAGTAAGAATGTACAGTCCAAAGCAACAGGAATCTCTCATACTGATTCACTACCAATGGATACAGCCCTTCTTTATGTCAAAGTTTCAGACACAATTGACATGATAAACACAGCATATGAACTACTTGGTATCTCTAGCAACTGCCACAAGGTAAATTCTTTGCTTGAAAGTAAAAGCTGTCTGTGTTAGCAGATTCTGTCAGAATAAACTTCTAAAAGGCATATTGCAAAACAATGCATGTAGTTGTATCGATCTCTCAAGTCTCACGGTTTTGCCGTGAGACTCACGGTTTTGAGGACAATCTCATGGTCTCACGATGCATTACAGAAATGCGCCCATTCAAAAACGTTGATCGTGAAAATGCAAATAAGTGAAAAATGACGTTAATTTAGTGTCAATCAAGAAATCCCCTGGGTATATCCCTTTCCTGGTTACTGTTCCTGCTCAGACATCCGCAACATTTGCCTATTCTTCGATGAAGAATAGAACTTTATGCAACTAACAATAGCTCAGTCTGTTTAAAAACTGTCTAAATTTACTCCGAATATTACTATGTGACTTTTTGCTGTTAACTGTTTTGCCATCAAAACGAGTCGCACAAGACTACTGAATTCGCAAGGGTTTTAGTGCACGAGGAAGAAAAATTCTTCTCTTTGCATAAACTTGAAGCACTGACAAAGACATTCCAACACTTAAAACAATGGCAACCTACTTCTATTGTTTCTGAATTGTCTCTTGAAAGTGTGAGAATAGTTAACCGCTATGAAGTTCATAAGAGACCGAAAACGACGGTAGTCTTTGAAACTTCGTTTTTGCTCGCAAAGCCTAATGGGTACCCCACTTTTCACGGGCGACGTTTTTCAATGAGCGCGTTTCTGTAATAAATGTTTCTGAGATAAATACTAGCGATAAAAAATCATGACGTTTCGACCTCTCCGAGGTCATTTTCAAGTGTATAAAAGTTCTCTAAATTAGCATAAATAAGTTAAAAAAAGTTATAATAGATAAAAATGTGGTGAACGCTAAAATGTGATAAAATATGTAAAAATGTAAAAAGTGCTAAAAATATTTATAAAGTCAAAAAACAATGGAAATAAAACAATTGTTAACAGGAACTACTCTAAACAAATAAGTTGGCGCAAATTGAATTGCACTGTTTGTTAAGCGTCGGTTTCAGTTCTTGGATAAAAAACATTTCAAAAATAAGACAGTCAAATTTGTTCTGACACTTTCTTAAGATTCTAAAACTTTGTGCGATGTCTTCAGGCTCCATATCATGCTGCTCTCTGAGGTGGTTTCCGATTGCCGATCTCAAGGGTTTTGTTCTTGGGGCTGAGAGGTCTGTATATAGCTGAGAAGTGGGACCTACCATGCCTGATCAGGGTTTATTCTAGAAATTAGCCAATGAGGGTCAAATGGGCCCCCTTCAGTAATTTTAGGGGACCCTTTTTCAAGAAATTGGGGCAAGAAAGGGGATCCCCCAAAAGGTATTTGAACTTATTGGTACAGACTGTTCCATGAGAAAACTCGTGAACATTTATTGAAAATATTATTACAGATTTGCAAGTACTGAACATGAGGTTAAAACGACTCTATAATGCTTAATTTATGTAAATGAAAAGCTTCTTTGCTACATATTATTCTGTATACTTTCATCCAACATTAGGATGGATAATTTTGTTTTTTTTAGGCCACAAGTTTTAGAGAAAAAAGTCTCTGTGACTCGTCATTCAGATCGTGGCTTTTCTACACTCCTGTTCTTTTTTGTTTATTTGGCACCAAATCCAAAAAAACTGAGTGCTTTTTGAGACTTTTGACATTCTATATGGGTCGGACTCTCCAGATGCTTTGCCACCATTTTGGAACATTCTGGGCAACTGAAAACACCTGGGCTCGAATTACTGCAGAATCCTGGATGTTTGTCTGGTGAGACAAAAAAAGAAAGGCAATAATTGAGACAATAAGAGGCTATAAAAGTTCAAAGTTAGCTTATGGAGTGGCTGTTAGATCAGTGTTGTTGTCAGTGATGTTTTCGAATACTTTATTTCAAGAAAAAATGATAGAACCTAACCTTGGGTCTATTTTTTTACACCCCATATTTGACATGGCAACCTAAATTTTAAGCGGCATTTTTTTCCAAATTGGGAAAATCTCGCAAGGGCGCACTCAAGAATAAACCCTGCCTGACACCAGCTTATTATTCTGTAGTTAGTATCTTTTTTCTCATTATAAGCTAAGGTCGATTATGATAATTATTGTTTCAAGATGAGCATTCAGGAAACAACGTAGGAGAGTACTACATGAATGTGAATGTCCACATTTTAACTGCTTAATGGAATTTTAATTGTGATAGTGCGAATATATATTGCATGAGACATAAAAAAGCATGTCTGAATTGTATAAACTGTAATTTAATGCATTTGTTTTTGCTTTAAAAATTATTGCTTTTTTTCTTTATTATTTAGTGTCCCCTTCAGGTTTTGAAAAGTGGCATAAGAAGCTCTTTAGAGTTTAACACAACAGTGGAAACAAACTATCCTTTTAAACTTGCTCTCAATGATTCTCGTGGGAGAATGGTGTGCAGGTAAGGTTATTCAAACATTACAAATTATATTAATTAAGAGTAGCAATTTTAAAATGATCCTTAATGCTCTTGTTCATGTATATAGATGTAACCCTGAAGGTGAAAGTTCAAAATTAAAATATGTAATGCTACAATAATTGTACTAGCAGCATGAAAAGGTACTCTGCTGCAGTAGAAGCTGCTGGTCTTGTGACTTTGTTCAGAGGAATTTATAGAGGAGTCTTCTTTGAGTGTACTATAATATGTAAATGAAGAAAACTGCTGGTAGTGGTCATAGGGAGTGCTGGTGAATTATATAGAGGCCCTGCCAGGAGGGGGGGGGGGGTTCCCATTTCGCCTGTCTGAATTTTAAAACGTCTCGTGTCGGTGTTTATAAATGCTTGTCACTCATTGTCGGCTTTGCCATCACTGTCACAATTTGTCCGAGGCAGGTTGTCTATTGTCGCGATTTCATTTTATGTGCTGTTGCTCCTTTTTGGGCCAAGTCGCTTGTCGGAATTTACCCTTGCAGGGCCTCTCTCTATATATAGACTTCAATTATCAGGAATCAGGATCAGAAACCAGTAGCACATCTGCTATGCCTTAATCCTGTTACCTGAAATAATTAATTCTTTTGTCATGCCTTCTGGTATAACAGGCCTTGTCTAGAAAATACTAGACTGTTTATTTCAGTTATTTGGGTCCAGAGCCCTAACGATCGAGGTCACTGTGTGCTGCACTCCTCATCCCACCTAGGGAGGTTACAGACTTTGTAATACCCAATCATAACAGCAATTTTATTTCGGTTTAAATTTACTCCTTTCAGTTGACTCTATTTTAAGACCAAAATTTTTCTTACATAGACACACACAGAAGGTGTCTGTCTTACGAAAGTTGACTATCTGTTGTATTAACCTTACTCTTGGATGTTTTTTTGGGCTTTCTGGGACCACCATCATGGAGGGGGGGAGCAGCTTAAATTTGTGGTGGGCCTGAAAAGCTCCCCCCAGTCCCCAGTCTGAATACAATGTAGGATAAAGAAGTTCTGTACTGTATTATTTTAAGACACGTCTTAATAGAGACGAGAAGTCTTTGTATCACGTTCCCATGGTAGCAAAATTTTTGTATGACAACAAATAAAAACGTCAGTTAAACAGTGGATTCGCACTGTTTCAGACTTCATCGATCATTTAATTTTTTTTTAATTGTAAAATGTTGGCGAAATTTTCTGAGTTGAATCTGATCATGAACACGTATCTAAGTATAGAAAAAGAAAAAGAAAATATTCCATGTCAATGATGCCAAAACGCGGCCTACATTGAACACTGTTTACATAAGTTTTGTTGTACTAACTGTTGTCCCACGGGTAGAAGATCAGTCTAAACTGCACTTAATCAAATCCATTAGGAAATTGTATTATTCTCTGTGTCTCTCTTTAAAACTGGTCATTCTTTTGTTACATATTGCAGCCCTAAACCTCACAAATTTGGAGAGCATGGTACATACACATACAAGATCCATTCTGTAGGCAGAAACACAAACTGTGTTTTTATTACAGACAAGAAACCAGATAATCCTTTCTTACGTGAGTAAATACATCTGGGTGTGCTCAAGGAGCTTTTTTTTTCTTACTTCGAATAATATGTTGTGTTTAACAAAAATTCATTTCAACTCTCATACAAACTCTGTATTTTCACATTTCGGTATAAGCAGATCTTCCCAAAAGCATTCTTTAGTGGCCACATTTAAGAACCATTCTCATACAAATGTAAGTGTCCAGCTCTATGGACACCTTTTTCACTTACTGGACATGTCAGCTTACAAGAGCTTATAATTATAATCCACTGTAATGGTATCCATAAGTGAAAGGAGTGCATCATAGTTTTCAAACTATTTAGTTATTATTGAACCCAGTAACATATACTATATGGTGATTTATTTACTGGAGAGTCACCATTTGAAGGCACAAAGATTCGCCTTCTTGTTACCATCTACACTTTATATAAGCGTCTCTTAATCCAAAACTTTGTAGCTAACTAGTTGATTGCAAAATTAATACAGTGTACATGTAGATCATGCAGGCCGTGGTGGTGTTCTGACTTCACAAGTACACATATTGTTTTATAATATTGACAAATATTATTCACATGTAACTGGAAAATTTATATCTAGTCACTAGGCTGAATTTAATGTGGTTTTGCATTGATTGCTGTCTTCTTTTCACTGGCCCTAGTGATTTATACCACTTACATATATATTAACCGAGAGTGAGGTAATATTTTAGGGAAATCTCAGGCCAAGCAATAGCGAGGTCAATACCGAGGTCTGAGATTTCCCTGTAATGACTGAAAGGGGAATAATTAAGGTCAATAATTTATTTATTATATGGCCTCTTCATTATGGACCTACATCTGTAAGCTTTAATTGCGATCAATGAAAACCAATAACTGGTCAGCAGATAACTTTCAACCTGAATGAGTTATGCACTTGAACCTGTGATACAGTCATGTAACACTAGTCAGCACATACCCTTTTTGAGAGCTGTCAATTGAGCATAACATGGATGTCTATAAGGATGTCCACTATCAAGTTAAACACATATTGCATATGCCTTGGACACCTGGGTGGTAATGCCCAGTCATTACAATCATAGCGCAGGTAAGTTATTGTAGCCACATAGTGAACATAAATAATCAAAGTGGCATCAAGTCAACATAAAGGGGATATACACTGTAAATAGCTTGTACATGTAGCTTCCACAGAACTTAGCTTGGTGGTAGAGCATTTGCAGGGTTAATAACCAGAAGCTGGTCAAACTGGTTTGACTCCTTTTGGGATGACTTGGATTTTTTCTTCAAAGCGTTCTGTGTCATATCAGGCTCAAAAAAATTCCCCATCACATTTCCCATGGCCTAGTTGCTTTAAAGTCGATTAACTAATTTCTGCTTTTTCAATGTTTAGCCTTACTGTATGCTTTCCTTGTTATTTTTGGAGTTGCCATTGTTTGGACAGTATCGTTTTGTATTTTCAGGTGAGGGTTATATCATCAAAAAAAGAACCTGCATGTTACTCATACATGTATTTATTAGTTGTAAAATTTAAATTCTGAGTAAAGCACAATCTTAGCTGAGAAAATCTACATGTGATTGAACTTCAGACGTATGGCTGCAATGATCCTGAAGGAAGTTATGTGTAGTAGTATTTTTTTTCTCAGTTTGTAACTTATTTTATGGTATCCTCATTGCCAAAGCTGTACATATATGTCATTTACATACAATACAGCTGTAACACTGTCATTTACTTTTAATATGTCACTCAGATCACCTTAATTACAATATTTTAATGTAGCTTTAACATGTTTAACTGAGTAGCTTTTACCTGGTACCAATTATATTTACATAACTGTACTTTTAAGTTATATTTTCCCTTTGTGTACCCGCTCTCATTAATTTTATTTGTCTTTTTTGTTTTGTTTTGTTTTTTATGTTCTTGTTCGTTTGTTTGTTTGTTTTTTTGCTTTAGGAAATACAATCTCTTCATTAACTGGAGACTATTTCAGGACACAGAAAGTCTTATAAATGCTGTAAGTAAGGATGTCAAGAGCCGTTAAACTTAATACCTTATGTAATAATAATAATAATAATAATAATAATAATAATAATAATAACAATAATAATAGTAATAACAACAATAGTAATGATAATAATAATTATTATGGCTGAGAAATGAAGAATGATGAGAGGGGTGAAGAAAGTTATTGCAGTTGTTGTTGTTGTTGTTGTCAGTGTCATTGTTGTTGTGTTCCTTTTAGATAGCTGTAGTTGTTATTCATTCAAAATATTTCTCCGTTTCTGATCCCCCGGCTAATTCTTCATACTAACTGGCCCATTCCGTATTTGCAATATACTATCGATTCGATGGTATAAATAGTTATTATTGTAATATAACATTGATCAAGCTCGTTTCCGGGCGTGGCAGACTAGCTGTTTATTCCCGAGTGAGCAAAAAAGAAATGGTATTTACGGCTATCCACAGATGAAAATAGCTGAAATTTTGACTAAAATTAACCCAACGGAAGAAATGCAAGTACGTATAAAAACGTATGAATGGACCGTGCGGATATAGGCCAAAGTGTTAATGAACGTCTACGAGAAGGTGAGCTTGTTAAGAACTTAAAAGTATTTTTGAATGAATGAAAAAAATAATTATTGAATTCCGCTTTCGTATGATGTGAAGAATTATGCAGATCACAGAGGATCGGATTATCCAGGCTGAAATCCACCTCGCCTCGGCCTTCACTGCTTCAGTGGATAACATCTTCCGCCATCTGCATAATAATTCTTCACGTCCTACTCAGCCTCATTCATTAATTGTTAATTAATTATTTTTTCAGGATCTTGGCAGCCCAAATTTCATTGGGTCTGTCGATGGTCGCCCTCCTCGTGATCGAGAAGAGATGCAGGTGAGTAGGGCTATGGCAAGTTTTTTGCTCTTTTTTTTTTAGTTGTATTTTGATCAGACAGGTACTATTCAGGTTTACTTCAATTTAAGACTTCTGATTTGTAAGTACATATAGAAGGAACATCAGGCAATTGAAGTTTCAGTTGTGTTTGATTGCTCAAGGTAGTCTGGAGATTGAAAAACTGAACATTTTAAACATCGTTGAGGCTTTTTGGAGTTGGGCATTTGTGATCGAGCATGGGTATGCCGGGAATTCACCTCAGTTTTGTCTAATACAGTTATACAATGATAATTAAGTCTACACGAGTTCATTTGTTACCATTGATTTGTAGTAGTCTTTTAACTACATGTATCTGAACGTTGATCATATTTAACTAGGCAAAGCATGTTTAGTTTTTCTCTTATTATTTATTCAAATATTTCGCCGTGTCTGATTGGCTCGAATTGCCCGGCTAATTCAGACTTTTTACAATCAATTCGATGATATATTCTGGCGGAAACGTTCAGGATTATCCGAAAAGGGAAAAGCCGAATTACTGACTACAACTGAGCCGAACAAAGGGAAGAACTTACAAAAAATGCTCCTTGATGAATGACATCTACTTTTTGAGATGGTGCCAAATAAACAGACGAATGGTTTTGAAGGAAAAGGATGTTAAGAACTTAAAAATGTTTTAAATGAGTGATAAAACAATTATTGAATTCGCCTTTCATATAATGTGAAGAATTATGCAATTCTCTGAGGTTGTTATCCACTTTACTTTCCTCGATCCGCATAATTCTTTATATCATGCTTAGCCTCATTCAATATTTTTTTATTATTTTACAGCCAGAACAGCCTAAAAAGCAGAGACTCAAGTCACTGGATACATTTCGTGGGTGAGTGAGGGGGTAATTACATGAGACCGGGACGAACTCAGACCGGTATGAGTTCATATCGGTCTCCATACATTTCTTTTCATGCGTTTACATGGCACCGGCCTAAAAATGAACTCAGACCAGCCTGACTTCGTGTCGGTCGCTGACCCGACACGAGTTACTTTCGTACCGGTCTGAGACTGTACCGTTCTCATGTAAAACGGAAACAAATCTCTGACCGGGTCCATAAACGGCATGTTTCTTCGTATGGCTCGATCATTTTTGCTCTTTCTTATAAGAAATAAGAACACTGCTATGAATAACTTTAAACAAGACTTGGAAGTAGCTTCAATTGAATATATGCTTCGGTTAATGTGACGGAATGCACCGTTTTGAGATGTTGTGCCTTAACACGCCACCAGATGAGCGTTAGATAAAGTTTACAATTTTCTGGGAGTAGTAAAAACTACGGTTCTCTACTCACTGTCTTAATTGGCGTAAATTGTGTACCAGTTAGGACAGTTAGCGAATAATATGTTAAATAATCGACTGAAGAGAGTTATATAGCTCAAAGAATCTCCTGTTTTTGAGTTTGTATCGGTCTCATAGTGATAATGATAATACTGATACAAATTACCATGTTTTATTTCTTGTTTGTAGAATTGCTTTGACAATAATGATATTTGTGAATTATGGTGGTGGTGGATATTACTTTTTCAAGCATGCCAGATGGAACGGTGAGGGTTTTCTTTTTTTCCCGAACAATCAATCTCCATATTTTCCCTCACATATACATTGAGAATGTTTTGTTTTTGTTTTCTTACAGGACTTACAGTAGCAGACCTTGTTTTTCCCTGGTATGACTTTTAGCAACAATATTATATTTATTTTATAAATAATGGCAACAAGATCTGGTTCACTAAAAACTTCTTGTACACCTAGCACTGTGCAAGTTGAGTACCTCATTTTAAGCCGGTTTGAGCCAAGCATTCATGTTCATGCGATTGAGTGTTGTATTGCAAGGAGGCAACTATGCACATTACGTCTCCTGGTTGGAGGCAATCATAAATGTAAAAAAAACTTTTATTGCGCTTATACAATAGAAATATTTTCATATGCGCATAATCATCAGTATGCACCAGTGTGAACACATACTTGACTGTCTTTAAGACCGATAAGCTACCTCAAGAGCCGACTACGTGATGAGTTTTACTGCATACTAAGGATTTAGCCCGCCTGTCTAAACAAATCTTACTGGATGGACCTGAATTTTCGACCTGGTTAAATGTGCTGAAAAAGATTAATTAACAACAACAAGCTTCATTTGGAGGTCCATACAAGTTCATATATTTTAAGAATAAGATCTAAAATTTAATCACTGGACAATTAAAGTACTTTGTCCTGACTTGGTCTGATCCATGGATGTTATTGATTTTCTAGGTTCATGTGGATTATGGGTGTTTCAATAGTGATTTCTTTTCGATCACTAAGACAACGTCAAGTGAGACCAATGAGAATATTCCTCAAGATTATTCGTCGCACCTTAATACTATTTGGACTGGGTCTCTTAGTAAGCAATTGTAAGTCAGCAACGCCATTTATTTCAGCCTGCGTCTTGGTTATGTTCCATCATAGTTGTGTTATGGGGTTTGCTCCGTTATTGAATCAATCTTCTAGCTGAGCAATAGACCTCTTTGGCTTGTATGTTGTTGTTTTTTTCCAGTGAAGGTCTCCACTCTCGGGGGAATTTGCCCCTTTGTCTTTTCATAAATTATACGTGAATATCCACGAGAATAATCCAAAGTTTGAATGAAAAAGTTTTCTAGTTAAATTGGTTAGAGTGCGGCACCGGTATCGCAGAGGTGCGCAGTTGGACAAACAGACGATCTTTCCATGCGACGAACTTAACAAATATAAATTAAAAATTTATGGGATAATGTATATTTAGCCTCATTCGGAGAAAATTTATTACTGGCCTGCTAAAATTTATTTTTGGTCTTATTCAATTGATTGGATCGACACGTCCCAAGTTCGAAATCTGTTGCGTCCCAATTTAACGTTTGGTTTGTTCTCGTTTGGCTTAGGCCTCAGTATCCCACATGTACCCCAATTGCTCCTTCCGCACCGTTTGAAGAACTTTTAAGAAAAGCTTTCTCAGTTTGATTGCTTTACCAACTCTCACCAAGAATATATCGGGTAAATTGCGAAAAAAAAAAAAAATAGCGCACTACACAGCTGCTCTGACTTTTTCTTTTAATCTATTTTTCCAGTGGCAGACTTGGAATACTACAGGGTACCAGGAGTCCTTCAGAGATTCGCAGCCTGTTATTTTATCATTTCTATGTTGCAGTTAATCATTAACCCTGGCGCAGACGCTGTTTTGGTAAATACATGCAGCAAGTGTAGTCGAATGTATAGATTACTGTATAGTTAACAGCGAAATTTTCCTATTTTAGAATCGAATATCGGGTCCGAATATTTCCCTTTTCCTCTACGGTGGAAGAAACGGTTGACCTGAAAGACTAGCCTTTCAACGTGATACTGAAAGCAAACGAAGTTAGTTTATTCTTGAGCTGGTTTTGTAAAATCGTGTCTTTCCTCTAATCTACTTTCCAGGCGTGGCCTGGGCTCCATGTAAGCCGCAGGCTACCCCGTCACAATCTTTTTCTGTATAGTTTTCGGTATATACAACCTGCAACCTGACAAAAACAAATAAATTAATCTAATGACATAGCTAGAAAAAAAAGGAATAAAATTGAATTGAAAAAAAAAAAAATTCGAGGAGATAATTTAAATGTCAGCAACGTGGTAACTATTCTTTTCTCTTCTTCGTTCGGTTTCAAAATTAAAAAACATGGCAACCAAGAGAAGCGGGGAGGAAATAAATAAGCATTAACGTAGATTTTTGTAACGTCAACAGCCTGTGCCAACTGCGTGGTGGAACCCCATCAGAGATGTGATTGCATTGTGGGCTCAGTGGCTAGTCATGCTGGGTATACTTGTTATTTACCTCGTGATTACATTTGCAATTAAACCTTCTGGCTGTCCACGGTAAGTATACATCATTACACCTTAATGGCTTGTATGATAATGGTTGCTTTTGTATTGCCCCATAAATTACTTGATACGAAACTAATCAACTCAAAGGGGTTTCAGTTCGCCGTAAGATCTACATTGGAGCAACAAAATCGTCCAGTTAATAAGGCCTATTAAATGGGATATCTTTGTAGTAATTGGATTTGAAGTGTATAAAAAATCTTATACAATAATTTTGAATGGGCAGTTTCTTTACAAACTTACACCTTCATTCATTTTATTGTATTTTTGGGCTTGACTGACTGAATAACCCCATCCCCTGCCTTAATCTTTAGGGTACTGGTAATAAAACCAAGACAAAACCAATTGGTAATAAAATTAATGTTGACTCTGGTCCTAAACAGGTACCATGCGAGCGACCGTTGCTTCTTTGATCGAGCCGCTGTCCAGCGCCATTGACGAGTAAATTAACTTTTAACTGGTAAAACCTGTTTAGAAACAAGTTAAGGCTCTCGCGCATTTACTTACGCTTTTTTGACGTTCTCGTTGCCGCTGCGTCGTTGGATCTTAAAGTTTTTGCGAAACAACAGGGAAAGATGTCATTTGAAGTTGTGATGTAAGTTGTCATGTGGACGCGCATGGAAACGCAAACGGTTGCTTGCAGTGGTTTTTCTCCCTTCGTAGGGTAGCGTCCTTGGGCCTGGAGAATCCACTGCTGTCAAGGTAGTTATCCCAAGGGTAAGCTTCGTTGTCTCCTTGTTTTTCATTTGTATAATGTTAAATTTGCTTCGTTTCTTGTAGTGGGTACATTGGCCCTGGAGGCCTCGCTGATATTGAAGCGTACGAAAACTGTACAGGAGGAATAGCTGGCTCCATTGACAGATATTTGTTTGGTTCAAAACACATTTACCAGCATCCGACCTGCATGGTATGTATCCAATTTAAGTCGTCCTTCAACTAAGCTAATATTAGGAACCTTACGAAGCTACGACGGCGACGGCGACGGCAACGGGGACTTCAAGAAAACAGTAGGTTTAATGAGCAAAACATCAACTCTGCACGACCATCACGCATTTTTGGACATTTTCTTATCGTCCCTGCCCAACTGTGACGTGAAATGACCAAATTTTAAGGCGACTTGAGAACGGGAACGCAAGGCAATAAATTGAACCATCTTTGCAGTCTGAGCTCATGCGCGGTCCCCTCTCGTCAGCTCCGACCTAAATTCCCTTCTTTAAAGCCAGTAACTGGCCGACTTGGGATAATCGCCAAACGGTTTGAAAGGATGCCAAGTCTATTTTTAAGCGACGTTTTCATGGACGTCTCCGTCGAAGGATCGTAAGGTCCCTCAGTATTAGGGAGCTTAAGCAAACACGACGGCAACGGAAGGCGTCACTTGGAAGCGAATTCGTGCTGTTTTTAAACTTTATTACTCTTGTTGAATTTCATAGAATCTGTTTTATGGTGGGGACTGTATCTAAGTTCAGGAAAAGAAAATCGTCGTCTTGTGTTAACGTCCTCCATAAAACGTGTAACTAGGACGTTTCACGTCGTATTCGTGCAACGACGGCAAAGAAATGTACAAAAAAACATGATGCACGTGCTGGGTTGTTGTTTTGCTAATCTCGTCTGTTTGCTTTTTTGCCGTTCTCGTTGCCGTCGCCGTCGTCGTTGCTTAAGCTCGCTATTTAAATGCACTGAACGCAACAAAACCTTTTTACGTGTTGCGTGTCGTTGTTTAGGCCGTGTCCATCCAGTCTGTTTTCAGTCTTCAGTCGCGAGAACGATGTTTATTCGTTTTTGTAGTTACTCTCCCTTGGGGTTTACGAAAATGCAGTATCTGTTCACTTGTTCTCTAGACGAAAGGAATAAACGTATAACGCACGCACGGGGTCGTGAGATCATAACCTGAAATTGCTTGGTAGTAGTTCTCAGTTTATTTTTCTTTGTTAATTGATTCATTGATTTTCTATGGTTATATTATTTAACTTCTATTTTTCTCAGAAAACGTACAAAACCATGGTTCCTTATGATCCAGAAGGAGCGTTAGGCACCTTGACGTCTTCTTTTCTTGTCTTTCTCGGAGTACAGGTTTGTTTTTTGTTTTTGTGTTTGTTTGTTTTTTTTTTTTTCTGAGCTGCATGGTATCTCATTTAAGCAATTGCTTCAATTTACCTTGATATTACTGAGTATAGGATTTCTTCACTGTAGGCTGGATACACATTGTTCACATTTCCTAATCACGTGGCCAGAATGAAGCGTTGGATCTTTTGGTCGATAATACTGGTGAGTAGCCCCGCCTTCAGGGTGATATGGGTCAATGTAACCTGCTCACTTGTTTTTTTTTTCGTTGACTTTGATTGCTTATCATGGGCTCGTTAGTTTAATTTCGTTTGCTAGCAACATTTACAACTTGATTTTTATGGGCTGTTAAGCTGTCCGATTCAGCCTGTTTGATCATGACAAGCTCCTTGTAATCGGACAGACTAAATCGGACAGTTTTCTCTTAATCAATAAATATAAGTAAATATTTACACAATAAAATAGTAATAATTACATGTACATCTAGAACTATATCATGCGAGGAATTTTTCTTTCTTGACTTCTTCAAAAGCATACAGAAGTAATGTTGCAAAAATGTTCAGCTGTAATGTCTCTCGTGCCTTTTTCGTTTAAATACAAAAATTTGGGGGGTTTTATCAGTGGACTTGCTAATGAAGGTAGATTGACCACCGTAAGGAGATAGAGAAAGCTGACGATTACAGCGCTCACCCGTCATTGCCTGCGTTGCAGCTGGCCCTCGCATCGTCCAAACCATTTGTATCGTTAGGCGGTGTAGATTGTCTGCGACGTAAAACTACTTTCGTCGGAACGATTAAAACGGCAACTTCAATCCTCCTGCGGTGGACAATCCACCTTACCACCTCAATTGACGCAATCAGATCTTTGTATATCACTCTCCTACTGACACAGTGCAACAGTTTCTTTAGAAACTAATCCTTCATTCGCACTAAGTGAATAGTCACGTGTGGCTATGTTCATTCTCAGGGCTGCATCACCCTTGCACTGACAGGAACTCAAAATGAAGGAGTCATTCCATTAAACAAAAACTTGTGGTAAGTGCATGGCTCTTAACGATGCATTTTTTGGTCCGCGCATTTTGATTTCTAAGTTGTGAAAAACGTATTGCTTTAGGATTACTTTTTACTCAGGCGTCGGTTAACTGTCTTCCAAGCTGCAGTTGTTTGCATACCCTATCTCTGTTTTCTCGTTTTAGGTCAGTGTCATTCATCTTTGCTACAGGTGGAATGGCATTTCTACTACTTACCTTCTGTTACTTGACCATAGACGTTCTTGGATGGTGGAGTGGGACGCCATTTCGTTATCCAGGCAAGCATTACAATATTTCCAGTTTTGTGCGGATGCAAGTCCCTTGTACTGATTGTGACATCATTACTGTGAATGGTCATAGATAACTTTGACATCTAACTTGTGGAAGACCATGGTTATGGATTAAATCAGTATTAAATGGGTTAATATTTATTACACATTCATTTATCTGTTTATTTATTTATTTATTTATTTCGGTGAATTATATTGTGGTACACACAAGTTTAAAACAAACATGTCATTTAATCAGACTCACTACATTCGGGCTTATTCGTTTCTCTACTCCAGATTTTTCAAGTGAGTACCTTTTTACGGTGGGAATCCACCAAGTCTGTTTGCAATAGAATTTGTGTGGTCATTTAGGATTGTTTTTAGGTAGTGATGGACATAATTGTTTATTTCTGATCAAAGTAGTGGTATATACTGTAGTCGTTTTTGCACTTATGATTATTATATATGATTATTATTATTATTTATATTATTATTATCATTATTATTGTTGTTATTATTAGTATTATTATTATTATTATTATTATTATTATTATCGGAACTTGGTCAAAGAAATGAGTGAAATGAACTTACAGATGTGCGAAATTTGTAGACCTATCCATGAGCTCCCTTAGCGTTTTCTCCTACGAATGCTCCACGTTCTGAGACATGATAAGTGACATTGGCATTGACAAAAAGTAACAACATGGTATAATCAAAAAAATAACAAATATAGCCATTAGATCAACATATTCCATCGTTTGTTGTAGAAACAGGGATTGGGATAGCCCGGACTTGATGCAATTTTAATTTTTTATTATTACTATTATTTATTTCATTATTATTTTGAATTTTTTGAATGATTCAATCTCAAGCAGCCATGCAAATTGCTTATACGTAGCGAGATTTACAATTGTACATTCAAAAACAGAAATAAAGTTTCCATTATTATCATCGATATTGTTATTGTTATTATTAAAATTAATATTACTATTGTTATTATTATTATTATTATTATTATTATTATTATTATTATTATCATTAATCTTTTTCTACCTTTGCTGTTTAACTCTTTCAGGAATGAATTCTATTTTAGTTTACGTTGGAAGTGAAATTCTAGGAAATTACTTCCCATTCAGTTGGAAAGTGAGAGGCCACATTCAACATGCAGAGCTGTTGGCAATGAACTTGGTTGGCACCACAGTCTGGATAATCATATCCTTCTATTTATATTATATCAAGTTTTTTGTCAAAATATAGTTTTAAAGCAAACACGTATTGTAGTCGAAGAAAAAGCTTTCAAAAAATAAAAATATATATAAAAAAAATAGAGTTGACAGTCTATCTTAGCCTTTTATATTGAAGAGAATCTGAGTGTAATTTCACCAGTATACTTCAGAAATAACATTCACAGTGGTACCGTGAACGTGCCTTTTATGGTTTTTGTTTTGCTTTCGTAAACTTTCGCTGAATTTTACAAGTTCTTCAAAGAAAAAAGGATGGGCGTTGGTAAAAAGCGCCACTTGCTCGCACTCTGCTTTTAAAATTCAATGGTTGCATGTTTACAAAAAGTAGAGATTATAGTTTTCTGTGCAAGAAAGAGGAAATTATTTTAGACAGAAGATTTCCGTTGCGTGTTAATTCGCGACAAGAATTTCTGACACAGTCTTCTCTACAAACTTTGAAGACATTTTCGATAAACAAGAGAAGGTGGCAAAGAACAAATAGTTAAAGTTAGTTAAATTTACCATGAATTTCTTTTACTTTCTATGGAAAGAGTAAGAAAATATTAATTTTTTTCTTTGCCCTCACTAATTTGATATAATTTTGATAAAATAAATGTTTTTTTGGTAGAGTTTCTTTGGCGTTATTTTTTGTCGTTTGAAAGCGCCAATCCCCCACGAGGAAGGGGGGGGGGGGGGGAGGGGGCTCTCCGCACTGTTTTTGGAAGACCCTGGCTTCTGTTGTGGAATAAATATGAGCAAAGACAGTCTTAAAACCATCCAGTATATAATGGATTTTGATGCTCCAAATCCCAAAGTAAAATATATAGTGAGGTTTATAGGGAGTTGAAGCATAAATGTCCTTAATGTGTTAAAGAAGCTGAGGAAGACGTGATGGTCTTTTATACACAAGGCTCGTTAGCTATTAACCTCACTCTAAAATTGAATATTCATTTTCTTCTACTCGTAGCTATGTAGCCATTTCGAGTTCTCTTCGCCATAAACAAGTAGCAGGGGCACCCAACGATGGTTCCCTCCTAAATCATGCATTGAAAACTCTTTTAGGCTTTCAAGAGTACTTTTAGTTCTCAAGAAATGCATTCTAAGAAGCGCTATAGAATTTGTATCTGTTCGGTCATCCTACGCCGGGGAACTTGAGTCGTTTCGAAATTACAAGGGCTTTTGAATCCGAAAATTTAAGGTGTCCTTTTTCTTGGGAGGTGAAACGTGAAAATTAAACTCAAGAAAATCGTAGGGAATTTACTACCTAGACAAGCTTCGAAAATTACACATGAATGGGTTCATGTATGGAACAGTCATCTAGAAATTTTTAGCCGTCTTCAAGTCATAGAAAATTCTGGGCAATCTTTGCTTCTTCGAAGAGATATTTCACAGAAAACAGTCGTTGGGTACTGTACAGTACCGCAAATGATCCCGAGACCGCAAATGATCCCCAAAATGGACCGCAAATGATCCTCGACCGCAAATGATCCCCAAAGTCGACCGCAAATGATCCCGAAAGAAAAATGGGAATGACTTGGACTCACGTTAGCGGATCATCATGTCGATTTTATTATTATTACAATAAGTCAGGTTAAAAGCTAAATTTTACTTCTCAAATAAATATATGAATAAAAACTAAATGAAAAAAATCATTCAAGAGAAAAAACGAAGTCGGTAGGCAACACACGACTTTTACCTCATGCTAAAATGCTGCTTGTTCCAATGACTTTTCTCCGGCTCTGGCGGGTAGATTATACCTCTGAGGAAAACGTTTTGACTGAGCAAATATGATTTTTGCCGCTTGTTTCATACCGAGAGGTCATGACACGCATTTTCTGCGGTTATTGTTGTTTCTGGTCGGCATGATTTGCCCTTTGATGCAAGAGCATTTCCTTTGACCTCTTTTGAAATGCAGTGCTCTTCATCGCCGCTAAATAAGGGTTTTAGGTTGTTTAATTTTCTCCTAAGTGCCTCCTGGATCCAAATAATCATAAGCGATTTTGTTTTAGTCCGTGAATGTGACGGTTTCTTACGATGTTTTGTCACGCGATAACTACTGCTTACCTGGCTTTGCGTTTCTCATGATCATTACCAGGTTTAGATTCCTGGTAACTGTCTTCAGCAAAGCACAACAAATGAATATACATAAAAACGCTGATATAACTATTCACAACACGTTCATGAGATGTAAGAAAGTTGCATGCCATTTCGAAATAAACCGCAACCTGAAAACATTGATAAATTCGGAGACATTTTGACTTGTGTTTATGTTAAATCATGTCTTGTTTCGTAACGGGCACCTAAGTTAGGAACAAATGTCTTGCGGTTTATCACGTAAAATTAACACTTCAGAAAAAATCAAAATGAAATATTCTGGCTGATTAATTTCACGCTTTCAAAAAGATCAGTAAAGTCAATAAAGCTCTTGTTAGGTGGAGGGTGCCCGGCTTTGTATTCCTCAGTAGAAAAGTTGAGCTTCTAGGCGTTAAAATAATTTTTCTGCGTAACGTCCTGCCTGTCTTAAATTTTTCAAAAGACGAAACCAGTTCTTGAAAGAAAATTGAAGCAATCGACAAAGGAAGAAGTATACGGTTAATACCACACCTTTTCAGATTTATTCCATTTTTTTTTTTCGCCTTGTATAAACTGACCTGAGATGTAGCGTCCTCCTTCCCTTTTTCTTTAAAAGGCGAGAGAAAAAGGTTTCTTTTTTATAATCAGTCCTTTTTTGTAATCAGTCCCATAAAATCCATTCCATTCCTCAAGTTTTCACGGGATCATTTGCGGTCGACTTTAGGGATCACTTGCGGTCGAGGATCATTTGCGGTCCATTTTGGGGATCATTTGCGGTCTCGGGATCATTTGCGGTTGGGGATCATTTGCGGTACTGTACAGTACCCCTGAAGTAGGAACAAGTAATAGTAATAAACTCCATGTAAACTTCACAAGGGAAATTCCTGATTTCTCGAAACTAAGCTCCATGTTTTTTAACCGTGGTTTTGAAACTACAGTCGAACCCCGCTATTTCGAAGTCCCAAGGGAAATGGAAAAAAGTTCGAAATAGCGGGGTTTTGAAATAACCGGGGAAGCGTAAAATTCGAAACAATGAATCATTTTTTAATAAAATACAGTACAGTATGAAGAAAGACACTGATTAAATAAAAATACAATGTCGACTGATCAGAATAGAGACAGCAGAGTTCATACATGAGCATTTCAGCCGGAAGAACAGTTCACTAACAGTGCGTTTTGTTTTGTGCTTGAATAACACAGCCAGAATTTCTTAGCGGGACACTGGACGTGAGTCAAGCATTGTTAAGTCATTAATTACGCAACACGAGCTCAAATAAAATGCAATACGTTTCCAGCTGTGCTCTTGTGTACGTACTCTGTTTTCGACAAGTTCGAAATAATGGGGTTGATTTAAGGTGTAGGGAAAGAACGATGAGTTCGAAATAGCGGGGAATTCGAAATAACCGAGTTCGAAATAGCTGATAGTAAATGATTGAAAACATAAGGGTAAATCCAAGGGAATTTGATCTTCCTTCGAAATAGCGGGGACTTCGAATTAACCGAGTTCGAAATAGCGGGGTTCGACTGTATGTACTCAGTGTGCTCTGATGCTTTCCTTTTATACCAGACGATAAATCAGCAGGATCTGTCTTTACAAAGAAATTCGTAGTGATTACATGCTATAAATAATGCATTTGATTAGAACTGAAGGGAAAGTCCCCATCCGTGTAGTAGTTTGTTGTTAATATCATAGGTGACGAATTACTCCTTAATTTTGGCGCGAAATTTCAGCGTTAATTTGTAATTTCACATGTGGTCAAGATGGCGACGAAGTTTTAAAATGGCCTGAATGAAGATGTCAGGGCACAAAAAGACGTTTAGAAAACCTGAACACACAAGAGAACATCAAGAAGGATTCTAACAGGCATTTTGCCGAAAAATTCTGAAAAATTCTGAACTTTATAAGCCAAATTTAAGGTCTAAACATTTGAGAGAGTGGAGTTTCGTCACCCATGATGTTAATAGGTAATCAAATGGTATACTCGTGAAATAAGGGAATAATTTCACTTGCGTTTTGTCATAAATCAGCAGGATCTGTCTTTACAAAGAAATTCGTAGTGATTACATGCTATAAATAAAGCATTTGATTAGAACTGAAGGGAAAGTCCCTATCCGTGTAGTATTTTGTTGTTTATATTGCATCTACATGTTGCGTTGCCTGCATCAATCGTAACATACTTTTACGCTTTCTTGGTGGGAGTTGTTTAATTGTTTGCAAAAGTACCAAATTTAGGTGAAAAAGTCGCATCTACCTGATCCTACTCTGCAGGCAGACTAATGGCCTTATCTTAAACGTGAACATTGGGAAGGAACCAGAAATATACTACGATATTTAAAGTGACGCATGTCGAAACATTATCACAGGATATTGCTCTACAGAATTACTTATAGAACGACACTCATTTCAGACGATTCCTCAGCTGAGTGGTGGAAATAAAACCCATCTTCATGCCATCCTGCTAAAGATTTTAGAAGGTAACAAGAGTTTTCTGCCTATAGTAGTTCATAAAAGATTATTTATGATGGCGAAGTTGAGGAAAGATGATTTCGTTTCAACTGAAATACTAAAGATTTTTAAGGCTGATGTACCCTACGATTACAGATGTTAATATTTGTTACATTTTTGAAAGCCTTTCATAGGCGAGTGCCAACCCATAAAAGAACAAAAATAGGTAAACCAAGACGACCAAAACAATAAAGTTCTTTTAACTTCTTAGGGTCAAAGGGTAATGTCCTTGTGGAACATTCGAGAAACGGTTGTTCAACGGAAACGAAAGCGGAAGTGTATTTGGCGTGAAAATAAGGTCATGTTCCCCTTCCGCTTCCGGTAAATGACGAGTTGTCGCCTTTTTAATACATCTGCAGCAAAAAGCACTTTTTCACTTGTTAAACGATACGCTTGTTCATTTGCGAATAATATGGTTCGAATATGGCAAATTTTCTTCAATAGCGGCAACAATTGAAATAAAAAGGGAGAAAAAACGCGCTCGTTGTAATGAAATAGCATTCTTTACAAGCAAAGAAAAATTTTACAACGATTCTAAGCCAGAGATGGTTTTCTATAGCAGTTATTGAAATCGCCAGAGAGATTGAGTCTTGGAGTGGAGAGCTTGCTTGCAGTATCAGGCGTTTCTTGGGGAAAAGGGATGAGAGAACAGCAGAGAAAGACTTCAAGCAAGCTCTCCACTCCGAGACTCAATCTTTCCCCTTTTCCCCAAGAAACGACTGATGCTCAGGCTAAAAGGCAACAAGGAAGTGCGGTACCTTATCGTATGTAAATGAATTTCCCCGGGGGGTACTCCTGGGAATTCTTGGTGGGGGTGTGCCGCCCGGTTCTTCAAATCCTGACCAGATTTCAGATCAAAAAAATGTAATTTTCCACACCCGTTTTCAGACTAGACAGCTAAAATCCATACCCGTTTTCAGACCTGGCCTTTAGGCAGAAATTATGTTATCATTACCTTGCCGTAGAACGTAAACAAAAAAATTATTCAATCCCTTTCGAATTCGCATATTTCTCTTTCTTTCTTACTCATTTGGAATTGAAACGATAAATACGTTCATACACTCCGTAGTTTCCTCGAAAACCATAGCCGATTCCAGACCAAAACGAGCAAAGTCTATACCCGTTTTCAGACCAAAACGGCGCAAAACCCTACCCGATTGGGCGGCACATTAGTTAAGACGTAGAATAATATTTAGAAACGGTTCAAATGAATACGAATGAAAATACCAGGCCTAGCTTACAAAACTACCTCAATGGCTGAAGACGTGAGACATGAAGGCTCACTGGATCCAATGATGGGACCTTAAGCATCGACGAAGACAAACTGCACCAAGAAAAGACTCGGGTCGAGAACGTCGTTCACGGCGGGAAAATTCAAGAGTTGGCGCTCGCTTGCTGTGAACGACGAGTTTCCCATGTAGACTCCTTGTAAGCAAAGGAAATGCGAATGAACGAAATTTATTATATACATACTGAGATTAACTCACAGTTTTCTTCATAAGACTAGTCATAGTTGTCACTAAATCTACCCCCGACCTTTTAAAAACCGAATTAAGACTCCATGTCGTTGTCCATGTATTTTCCATGAACCTTTGAAATACAGTTTTCGTATTAGAGTTTCTGAGTGCAATTCTTTTGTTTTCTTTTGTTAGAAAGCAACTACCAAAACATGGACCACTGTTTCAAGTTTCTCACCTTAGAGGTATTTCCCAATTCACTTTTTTTATATCCTTGTCTCAAATAAAATAATCGAGATTTTGCAATAAACTAACCCTACAAACACATGGACCACTGTTTCAAGTTTCTCTCAATAAACTAACCCTTCAAAAACATGGACCACTGTTTCAAGTTTCTCACGTTTGAGATATTTCCCAGTTCACTTTTTCTGATCCAAAGAAAAGAACAACACTCCGCCCCACCAATAACGAATCGTCAGTAGTCAGTTCCCAAGTATAGATTTCCCCAGAGACACTTACGCATCTTTTTTGGGATTGTAGAGTCAACTCAGTCTTTTTGGTTTCTCAGTGGACCTCTGAAAATCTTGATTTGACAAACATCACTCCCTTCTCACTAGCTCTTTGCCTCGCGGTTAATTGACAATATATCTAATCTACTCCTACACCACTTCCTCCTTATCGCCAGACACTATATACATAGTTGCAAACTACGAAATATCCTGTGCTACAAATGTACACTTAGTTGGTTACACGCTCCATGGAAATTGAGAAACAAATTGCTTTAGATAATAATAACTTAGCCCTTTAGGACGAAATGGGTTACTACAGTATACGAGATGGAAAGGGCACGTTTTCAGTCATTGCTTCCACACTCTGGAACAATATATACCAGATAAGAACTAAAACATGCTAAAGATCTTCCAAGAGCAGGGTACGTTAAGTCGTTTTTATTTAGTCATTTCGTTTCACCTCATACTCGTTTCTATATCATCAAATATTGAACTTAAGATGTATTTCTATTGTAATGTTTGTAATTTGTACGCTTTCATTCAATTTGCTTGTTTCATGCAACTGTTCATTTGGTATTGCTAATGCAGTTGTCGTAGAAATCTTCTTCTTTCCTCGACGGCCTCTTGATCCAGTTTCACCGTACGCATCGATTATTCCGTATCAGGGAACACTCGCCTAGCCTGCTCGTCCACTCGTTGCTCGTGATATATTGTCTCACTGTGTGGAAAGCAATGGTCACGGCAAATAACCTTTTCAGACGGTATTGGTACCCGAGCACGGTTCCCGTGTTAACGGGGAATTTGAAATCTTCGTAAGAAACCGCAGGCAAAGATTTATGTTTAGAATGGTTTCAGCTTACGATCCCGTGTATCAAGCCTTGACCGCCACATGAGGGTTACACAGTTACCTGTCGTAGACTGCCAGCTGATATAATGACTGACTGCTATATCGCACTTTATGTAGTCCAGATGATAGCTTATATTTACAGAGGGATTTGGATGCCTTAAGTAAATGTAAAAGTGACGGGCGAATTTTTTATTGTTTGTAAAAAAAGAATATCATAGTATCTTCTTTTCTACAAAGAGGCTCACTAATCCGGGAGATCCTATTTTCTTAATAACCATAGTTTAGATAGGGTCCACCACCGTTCTAATCTGTGCGTCATACTTTCAGAAGATCTCATAGGGGCAAATTACGTCATTTACGTCAGGCGCTAAGCGGACCCTTGGTGTTACTAGAAGGTATTTTAGGAATACCCCAGTTGCCTGTTTATCTAAGCTTTATTCTAGTTTTTAGAGACCAAAACTGGAGTAGGTAAATTCTGTTCAGTTAGAAGCTTAGTCTGCTACACAGCCGTTTTTAGTGTCGTCACGCAACGCTCCTCTCCACAAACGGCTGTGTAGCAGACTATTAGAAGCTCTGCCTGCATATGATCTAGCGCACTGCAGCTAGGATTTAGAGTGGTAACTAATGTTAACAAATTAGAGTGGCCATCCCTTGAATTTAGGGGAATTCTCTCTCCGTAAGGAGTGTTTTCAGCTTGTATATGAAAATGTGGACATTGAGATAGAAAGAAGGTATCTTTGGTACTCCTTTGCCTCGAACCTCAAGGATTGGCAATGGTAAATTATCTTAAAGCCGCATTCAAATTGCAACCAACATGCTAATTTCCAAGGGCAATTAAACGATGGAATAAGCTCCCCGAGAACATCGTTGACTGAAATACAGACAAATTTTAAATGCAAGGCCCCTAACCTCATTGAAATTGGCCAGTGTGTTTAGATTACACTATTTATTGATATGATTTGATTATATTGCAAAGAATGAGAACTTTCTTTGCGCCATCGTTACATTACCGGACGACGGATTCTTGATCACGCGGACACCAATTCTGGACCCAGCCTTACAGCCATACTTGGTGAAACCCGCATCAAATGCTTCAACGTTCACAATCAACTTGACACATTAAATGCCTCGTGCCGGTAAAATCGGGGGAAAGAGTTTTTGGTGCTATTCTGGCAGTAATTATGGAAAACAGAGTGAAAGCACAGAGCGATTATAAGCTAATTTTTCTAAGTAGTTAAATCTATCTTGCAGCTCTCAATGTCGTCAGTTTAAAATGTTCCTGGTTTATTTGCAATGTTTTTATTGCGTTCTATTAGGTTCTTGAAAATTACGATGATGGATTATTCTGATGAAAACTTGAACTTCTTCCGAGTTTGTGATATAACTGCCAACGTTATCACCGAAGGATTACGTTGCGTATTCAAGCAAGAATGGGACAATAAATTTCAGTCAACTTTTGGAAAGTGGAACGATACGATTCAAAACGGACAGGACTTCGAGAAACAGGAACCAAGCAAAAGCAAAAAGAGAAATGCAAAGTTGCTAAGCATTATGATCAATGGTAAAACGGAAGAATGGGATTGTACAGCGTTGTGTTTTGGGATACTGTACTCAAACAGCATAGGGACAACACTAAACCCCGTAACTGACACTCATGTAAACAGTCTTCGAGAGTTACGTAATGAGGTTTTTGCCCATATTTCTAAAGGTGCCACTTCTGATGCCGACTTCCAAAGTTTCATTTCACGAGTAGAGGCAGCTTTCTTGGGATTAAACCTGGATGTTGAGACTCTCAGAGCCAGCGCACATCAGAAAAGCTTTCCTACAACTGAGCGAATATTGAATCAGTTAAAAGAAGAGCAGAAACTAGTGAGCGCTCTACAGCAAAAATCATCAGCACTTGAAGAGGAGCTCAATTTTAAGCCTAAGAAGTTTCTAGGCAACCTCCCACCTAAGCCAAGCCATGTGATACAAGATCGCCAATCTGAGATTGCAACAATTCTACAACACATGAAAGAGCTAAAGAGCAGCTCTAACGGAGAAATCACCACAATCTATCTTTCTGGTAATCCTGGTTGTGGAAAAAGTCAGCTTGCTAGAATGGTCGGGAAAGCATTCTACAAACACGTATCAACCAATGACCTTGCTTTTGTTGCCACGTTGAATGCAGAAACTCTTGAGACACTTTTTAATTCATATGACAGCTTCAGCAGAGCACTTGGATGTACAGAGTACGCTGTTAGTAAAATCACCACATCCAATGACAAGACTGAAGAAAAGTTAGGGCAGTTCCAAAGGCTTGTTTCGCCAAAAATGAGAGAGTTCTCAACGTGGCTCCTGATAATCGACAACGTCGTTGACCTGAAAACTGTTCGCCTATTTTGGCCTTCATCAGGAAGTAATGAACATGGAGACGGCCATGTACTCGTTACTACTCAAGACAGTGACGCCATCCCGAACGATGCTTTACATAGCTGGTCCATGTGTCTAAGTAGAGGAATGAATCCTGAGGATGCCGTAACTCTACTCACTGACGCCTCCCAGATGAAGGATTGTAAAGACGTCGAGAAGGTTGCAGAGGCTCTTGATTACCAACCTCTGGCGCTGGCATGCGCTGGTTGGTACATGTCTAACGTCCGTTCTCGTGGTGTATGTAACTTCACCTGGGCGCGGTATCTTAGTAAATTGAAAGATGGAAAAGAAGAAACAATGGGAGAAATCAAGAAAAAATGCGAAAGCGGGTACACGAGATCAATGCCTGTCGCTGTGCGAATGGCTGTGGAAAGAACTGTGACAAGTGAACCAGTATTACTGTATACTTTTCAGTTCCTTTCTGTCTGTGCTCCTGCTCCAATTCCGTTAGAAGTTGTCATCGAGTTCGTTGCTGAGCGAATGCCTAACCTTGATGCTGAAGACATCGCCCCAATATTGATGGATTCAAGTCTTGTTCAAATTTCATCTAAAGGAGATAGTAGGCCAACATTGTGGCTTCACCAGGTGGTAAATAGAGTCATTAAAAGTAATGCAAAAGTCAAGATACAAGCAGGGAAACCTGAGCTTGAAATGATCTCAACAGCGCTTGGACCACTTCACAGACTTACGAAAGAAGACAGCTCTAACTCCAAGATATTCGCTGAACATGTGAGCGCTTATGTATCCTACGTTATTTCCTTTGGCCACAGTTGTTTAAATCTTTATGAGGAAATGAGCAAAGTGACTCAATTAAGTCACTTCCTCGAGTGCTTTATTTCTTGCGCCACAATGTGCCTTAAATATGGAAAACTCAGTGTCGTTAAACAGTGTTTAGAAGCAGTAAGACAATTCATGAAGGCAAACACAGACATCGCTATCAACAAAGATATTTCGTACTTGTTGCATTTCTTTTGTGGCCAAGCTCTGGCAGAACAAAGTAAATTTAAAGATGCCATCGAATACTTTAAAGAGGCATTGGAAATACGGCGCCGCAGTTTTGACACAAACAGTCAAGCGGTCGCCGAGTGTCTGCGCCAGCTGGGGCGAGCGAACTACAATTTATCTCAGGGCAAGGAAGCTAGAGAGTATTATAATGAAGCACTTGCCATCTTTCGTAAAAATTTTGGGGAAAAACATAAAGATGTAGCGAGATGTCTCATTGGTTTAGGTAACTTGGAAAACAATCAAGCTGAAGCACTGCCGTATTACCATAAAGCTCTATCAATCAGTAAGGAACTTTTTGGAGAACAGAAGCAAATAGAGGCCCGTTGTTTACACAACATTGGAGTAACGTGCACCTTTCTTTGTCGCTATGATGACGCAGAAAAACACCTGAACGATGCACTTGTTCTCCTTTGCGACATTTATGGAGAACGACACGAGGAAACTGCAATTTGTTTGTGTAACTTGGGAAGAGTTCACTTATTTTGCTCCCGTTTTGAAAAGGCCAGGGACTTGCTGGAAAAAGCACTCAAGATTAGACAAGAAATTGGCAACGAATTACGTGTGGCACGAAATCTTTTTTTCCTTGGCCAGCTAAGTCAAAAGGAAGGCGAAATAAGCACTGCCGAGGAAAGTTATACTAAAGCACTGGACACCTTTCGAAGCTTTAAATTTCCTGAAAACCACCTGTATGTAAAGGAAGCGGTGTCGGCTCTGCAGGAAATTGGGATCAGACCTGAAATAAGGAAAAGGAAAGCCGAAGACTTGGTTGGTCGCCCGGATCAGCCCCCTAGACAAGCTATAAAGTGCTGAGAGGCTCCTTCATACCATATCAAATCCCCTAAAGCAACTTCGTATGGAAGGACAGCAGAAAGTGATTAGATAAATCGCTGTTTTGCGCTATTGGTAAAGCAATTTCTTTGACTTAAAAAGTGATTATTGAAATGTTATTTTTACCGTGCATGTATTGATTTAAGCGGTTTTTAGGACTCAAAGCTAAATCTGATCCGAGAAGGATTATTAATTGTAAATAGCTTGTACACTATTCATGTTGACCGGCAACACAGTTTTTTTTACTCCTTTTGTATCAGTTAAAGGATTGGAAAGATGCATGTGTTCACAGAGGTCGTCTTGGTGACATGATATTTTGTATCATTATTACTTGGAACTTTTTTGAAAATGAAATATGCTTTCAACTTTTTACCCTTACTGTAACTGTAACTATTTATAAATAAAAATTATGATACAGAATAACTCTCAGTTAGAATCATACAACCTAAAGATAGCACATATAACGCGAGTCTGGTCTTGGGAGTAAAACGGGACAGCTATTTCTGTGGGCTTCAGTGATTATTTTAATAATCACTGAAGCCCACAGAAACAAACATGACAAAGAACTGCGAAAAATCTCAACTATCGCGAAAAATCGCAATTTTTGCTGCTGCCTACAAACCTGGACATAAGTGAAATGGTCATTCAAACCACGTAGAGTCTGACCACTGTCTGCAGAGCAAAAGCAGTCTTACATTGGGTGCGGCGTGAATCTCTTCAGTGACAAGTATGTCACGAGGAAAAAAGGAATAAAGTAACATGAAATCTATCTGTCACAAAAAGAAACATCTAATTATTTTAAAACGCTTTTATTTAACTAGAAGGCCTAATCTAGACGAATTTAGACCCCAGGGCAATAATTACTTCAAGCTTCTTCCTTTTCTCGTTTGTTATTTTATGGATGCTATAAAATGCCAAGTGGCTTTTTTTAGAAGCTTCCAGCAGCACAGTTTCGTAGACTGCTTTCACACCGTTATTGTTCCTAGGTTAAGTTTCGTTGTGTACTTGTTTGTCCTATAAAATCGGCTCATCAGGTGCGGTTAAAGACACCATAGTAAAAGCAATTTCCTACGATAACGAAGCCATGGTAAATTTTAAAGAGGGTTTACTTTACCGTGGTAACATGTGGTTATACGTGAATTAATTCCCAAGGTATTAAGCTCATTTTGCACGTGTCAGTACACACGAGGCGGAGCGTTTTCAAGTTCGCTCAGTTTGCCCCGGGAGCTTGCTCCCAAATATTTAAGCGGTTAAATATCGTGGAGCATTTTGCGGGGTGGAAATTCTGCTCCCGAGGATGAAGTATACCCATCAACTCGTTGATACACACGGAGGAGCTTTGCTCCCGGAGCGTTCCCCTGAAGCATGCTGCAGAAGCAAAATCCCTCGTGTGTATCGGTCTTAATATCCACATGTGTGGCTTTATGACAAAGGACGCGTTGATGTAATGTACTGGTCCTGATTGCGGTAAGCAGCTATATTCTTGCAAACTCTTTAGCTACTACTTCATTGGGAACTAAGTTCCGCATTTTGCAAAATCTCGGAAAAAAGAGAGGGGTAAATGACTGCCATCATCGTTGGAAATTTTGGTGGAGTAGATCTGTTGTTACACCAACAATCAGGACCAAAAATACCCTATCAACAGCTCTCCTCTACTTTTAAAGTACTATTTAACGTTGTCCGAACCGCTTTTTCCTGAGCTGACATTTCGGGTTTTTGTTACTCCACTGTCCGTTTCTACATGTAATTTTTTTTGCACCAACAAGCCGATAGCGTGAGTTACATTTAAATCGAACGGTTGCATCATTGCTGAAGTCACGTCCAATCACTCTTCCATTTCGTAGCTTCCCTGGATTCGTGCAGGACACTGTCAAGAAGAAAAAAAGGAAAAAAAAAAGCTGCAATGTTAATGGAACTTGGTCTTCATGTTATCTTTTCACAATAGGAGACATTTTAAAACCAAATCTATAATAAAAGGAACCTGGCATTTTGATGGCTTCATGTCATAATTATCAAAAGCTAAGAAATAAATACGATTTGTAGATATAAATAGAAAACGAAAGTGCGAAAAGTGCATGTAAATTTAAGCGTGAAAATGGGAAAATGGCAACTAAACACCGCGTGAAATATAATGGGTTTTGTAATAAGTTTTTTCAGATACTTTTTCCTTACTTAACTTGCAGCTTGACGTTGAACTTTATCTACATCTACCTCTTATCTTCCCTATAAAAAATCTTCTGATGAACGGACGTTTGCTTAATTACCTAAAACACACTTTGGCAGCGGTCTGCTCCAGTTACCATTTATTTTACAATATATTCTTGATACTCCATCAAGTTCGTAGTTCTTTCTACATGTGAATTGTACGGAACCAAGGTAAATGAATCCTCCGCGAATTGTCCTAGCACCATTGGAGGGAGTACCAGGGTCGACACATGAAATCACTGCAAGGGAGAAACGGTGTTAAATGTGTGCACAGTCAGGTCTTTTTAACTGACACCTCTAAATAAAGGACAGAATACTTAAAACAGATACTTGTTAGCTTTGTCTTACTAGTCTATTATATAAAATGAACAGATATATTATTAAGGCACCACCAAATGCCGACTCAGTTAACGTGTTAAAAATAAATTAATTGTGTTGAATTTATAGAAAATTCTTCGCTAAGCGAAGCTAAGCTAAATAGACGTGTAAGAAAAGAGAACATTTCAGAAATTGGTCAGAGCAGAAAGTGCAGAATGATAGAATGATAATGGTTATCTTTATCGAATAATCCAAGTTCTGGCAACTAACATTCTGGCACTGTCTACAATGTAATCGGATTAAGTTAAAAAACACTAAATACTGCATACAATCAATCCATTATTATTCTTGAAATTAATGCTTCTTTGTGACTTACGTTGACATGAAGGTTGCTGCCCGCTCCACTGTCCATTGTCCTGGCATGTTCTTGTGGATGACCCTACAAGCTTATATTCTCTTCCGATGCAACGAAATGATACGGACGTTGGAGTCTCTGTAACTTTCTCCCCATTGGCAGGAATAGGAAGTCGGGAGCAGTATTCTCCTAGTTAAGAACAATAAGTGAGCACTTTACTAAGTCTTAGCCGTTTGGAGCATCGCTTTGACGTCTTGGGTAAGAAAAACTGAGAAGTCTTAGATAAAAAGTCTATAAGGCACCTTATCGCTGGGTGGAGTCAATCAAAATTCCGCTTTTACCTGTGTTGCGTGCGCACACTAAATCGCAAATTTTTGAAACACGCAGATAACCGGCTTACATCTTTTCTTACGGTGAAGGCAGAATTGCTGAAACAACAGACTTTATTTTCAACACAATTTTTAACAAAACAGACGCTGTGCGGGGCTACCTATTTCGTTATCTTCACACTTTTTTGCTTTCTCGAGGGTGTCCGTTTAAGCGCTCTACGTCAGACAGGTGAATAAGCGCTGCCCAAGTTTGGTCGTCTAAATGTGAACGTTAAGGCAAACAACTTACGTATGCACCGAGGTAATGATCCAGTCCAGGTTTGGTTAGCTTGACAAAAACGCTTCTTCGGTCCAACAATGGTGTAACCCGGGTTACAAGAGTATTCCACGGAGCTATTATAGGAGAAAACGTAACTATTGATTTTACCATGAACAGGAACTCCCGGATGTCCACATGATATTGCTAGAAATAAAACAAAAACATGAAGTCATTTTTTTTTTCCCTGTAAAAAGTGAATTCTACAACGTCATGTATAGAATGGAGTTAACAAAAATTGCTAAATTTTTGTTGATAAATAGTAGGGAAACCTGGGAGCTCAATTTAGGTTATGAAAATGTATATTAAGCGTGCAGACAGGCATCTTATATCGGTAAAATGTCAGTCATGGCAAGCTGTTTTGGCCTTGTTACACCTCAGGCAGTATAATTGTTAGACGAACTGAGCTCCAGACAATGATGTCTGGTTGTTATCACTGTCTGTAAGTGATCATGCCGCCAAGTTTTATTTTGTGACCATGGCAGGGTTTCAAATTACACATTTGGTCAACGTTGGCTTACGTTTCCCTTAGTAACAATGGAACATAGAACAGATGATGGTGGAGGACAATCAAATTACCTAGCATACATGTATATACAGTCGACCGACCCTACGGACAACAAGAGGATGTGTTTTAAGGCAGGAGCTGAATGAAAAGGATATACTGATCATTTACGCCACGGGCGTCGGCAAAAAAAGTAAAAAAAGCAAATCGTTAGTAGCCGACTGGAATCGAACCTATGACATACCAGATACCAGACGCGCGCTCCGAGCTACGGAGAGAATCGTGGTGTTATGTGAAGCGTGTTCTCTACTCTGCTAAGATGCTAAGATCGACATAGTGGACTGGACATACTTTGTTATGAAAGACAGAAAAAGAAGGTGGAAAATTCTAAGGTCGAAGGCGAATTCATTTCTAATTAGAAATTATGACACGTTACGAGGGCGGTGACTGAAGTAGGAATTTATGGCTTTTGTTTTGTTTGCCCCATGTGAAGTGTCTTTACTAGGCCAGGTCCAGGCCGCCCCTTATAAGTTACGTTTTATTTGTAGCAGTCAGAGAGAATAACATATTCAGTACCAACCATTGCAACGGAAAGAAAGGCGAGACCACACTCCTTTGTTACAACGCCTGATAGGGAACCCTGACGGCGAATAGCCAGAGATACATTTGTAATACACTCTTTCATTATCATTGAACCATTGTCTTTGAGCTTGTAAAGGTAACATAACTGAATTAGGAGGTGCCGGAGGCTTTCGACAGGAATCAGGTGATGGACCTGAAATACAAAAGAAAAATGAATCCTGTTTTGTTTGCCAGGCCCAAAGCAACAGCCTTGCTTACCTTATACCAATAGCCGCGAAGCTACATCTGTACAAAGCGGCCATACTTCCTCATCTAACCTATTGCCATTCAACCTCGCACGCTTGTAGAGAAATTGACAGGAGGAAACTGGAGCGCATTCAAGAAAGAAGACTTAGGGCGATATTCAATGACAAACAATCTGGTTATGAAGAACTGCTAGTAAAAGACACCTTACCCTCGTTATACAACAGACGTATACAAGACATTTTAATCGTAAGCACCTCACCCTATATTAGAAACGCTGACTTTATTCTCCCCCGATTTTCGACTGTTACATTTGGAAAGCACTCCCCTCACTATACAGGGACTAAACTATGGAACAAACTTTCATCTGTAGCAAGGAAAATCTCATCCCTAAAACAATTTAAACTTCTCATTCGCAAGGCCGATCTGTCCAACATTCTTGACACTGATCACTGTAAAAATTGTGTAAAACATGCACTTCGTAGTAATGTATAATCTTAAGTTTCAAGTTTTAGATATATAAACTGCAAAATATTTATAAGGAAATTTATTTATTTATTTTATTTGTCTATTTTAGATAGTGTTAGTTTGTGTCCTCAATTAGTAGATGGACTTTTTCCCACAGCCATATTTTTAAAGACACGTTAATAAAGTTCTCATTCATTTTTCCATTCAAAGCATTACGGAGAGACTGTCGGCTGCTAATGTAATTCTGATTTCTAATTCTTGGTAAAATCCAAGATGGCAGCCAAGATGACGACCGTTTTTGTTGACGTCACAGTCCTCCAGCAGCGACTCCAGGGACTCCATCCCCCCCCCCCCCCCCCCCGATCTCTTTGTACCACTGTCTATAACGCACCTTACCGCCGAGTGGAGTCAATCAAAATTCTGCTTTTACCTGTCTTGCGTGCGCACACTAAATCGCAAGTTTCCTAACATACTGTACTTTCTTCTGGTAAAGGCAGCATTGCTGAAACAACCAAATTTATTTTCAACACAATTTTCAACAAAACAGACGCTGTGCAGGGCTCCCTATTTCTTTATCTTCACACTTTTTTTTCTTTCTCGAGGGTGTCCGTTTAAAGGCTCTAAATCTGACAGGTCATTGAGGGCTGCCCACGTTTTGTCGTCTAAATGTGAACGTTAAGGCAAACAACTTACGTATGCACCGTGGTAATGATCCAGTCCAGGTTTGGTTAGCTTGACAAACACGCTTGTTCTGTCCAACGATGGTGTAACGCGGGTTACAAGAGTATTCCACAGAGCTATTATAGGAGAACACGTAACTATTGATTTTACCGTGAACAGGAACTCCCGGATGTCCACATGATATTGCTAGAAATAAAACAAAAACATGAAGTCATTTTATTTTTCATTGAAAAAAGTGAATTCTAGAACGTCATACAACGGAGTTAACAAAAACTGCTAAATAGTGATAAATAGTAGGAAACCTGGGAGCTCCATTAATATAAGGTTATAAAATTAAAATGTATATTAAGCGTGCACACAGGCACGGTAAAATGTCAGTCACGGGCTCATGGCAAGCTGTTTTGGCCTTGTTAGACCTCAGGGCAGTATAATTGTTAGACGAACTGAGCTCCAGACAATGTCTGGTTGTTATCACTGTCTGTATGAGTAAGCTGAAAGTGAATATACCGCCAAGTTATATTTTGTGACCATAGCAGGCTTTGAAATCACACATTTGGTCAACGTTGGCAAACGTTTCCCTTAGTGACAATGGAACATAGAACAGATGATGGTGGAGGACAATCAAATTACCTAGCATAAGTGTATATACAGTCGACCGACCCTAAGGACAACAAGAGGATGTGTTTTAAGGCAGGAGCTGAATGAAAAGGATATAATGATCATTTACGCCAGGGGCGTCGGCAAAAAAACGGTAAAGAAAGCAAATCGTGAGTCGCCGACTGGAATCGAACCTATGACATACCAGATACCAGACGCGCGCTCCGAGTTACGGAGGGAATCGTGGTGTTATTTGAAGCGTGTTCTCTACTCTGCTAAGATGCTAAGATCGACAAAGTGGAGAGGACATACTTTGTTATGAAAGACGGAAAAAGAAGGCGGCAAATTCTAAGTGCAAAGGCGAATTCATTTCTATTTAGAAATTTTGACACATCACGAGAGCGGTGACTGAAGTAGGAATTTATGGCTTTTGTTTAGTTTGCCCCAAGTGAAATGTCCTTACTAGGGCCAGGCCGCCCCTTATAAGTTACGTTTTATTTGTAGCAGTCAGAAAGAATAACATATTCAGTACCAACCATTGCAACGGAAAGAAAGGCGAGACCACACTCCTTTGTTACAACGCCTGATAGGGAACCCTGACGGCGAATAGCCAGAGATACATTTGTAATACACTCTTTCATTATCATTGAACCATTGTCTTTGAGCTTGTAAAGGTAACATAACTGCATTAGGAGGAACCGGAGGCTTTCGACAGGAATCAGGTGATGGACCTGAAATACAAAAGAAAAATGAATCCTGTTTTGTTTGCCAGGCCCAAAGCAACAGCCTTGCTTACCTTAAACCAACAGCCGCGAAGCTACATCTGTACAAAGCGGCCATACTTCCTTATCTAACCTACTGCCATTCAACCTCGCACGCTTGTAGAGAAATTGACAGGAGGAAACTGGAGCGCATTCAAGAAAGAAGACTTAGGGCGATATTCAATGACAAACAATCTGGTTATGAAGAACTGCTAGTAAAAGACACCTTACCCTCGTTATACAACAGACGTATACAAGACATTTTAATCCTCATGTACAAAGTAAAGTTTAAACTTCTAGCAGAGAGAATCTATGACTTATTCACTCTAAGCACCTCTCCCTATATTAGAAACGCTGACTTTATTCTCCCCCGATTTTCGACTGTTACATTTGGAAAGCACTCCCTTCGCTATTCAGGACCTAAACTATAGAACACACTTTCATCTGTAGCAAGAAATATCTCATCCCTAAAAAAAATTAAACTACTCATTCGCAAGGCCGAACTGTCCAACATTTTTGACACTGATCGCTGTAAAAATTGTAAATTATGCACTTCGTAGTAATGTATGATCTTAAGTTTCAAGTTTTAGATATATAAACTGCAAAATATTTATTGTTGGTTTTCACATAGACTGCAAAACAGTCCGTATTTTTGCGTATTCAAGTACGCGCGAGCAGTCAAACAAAAGGTCTGGAACGAGGCTGAAAACAGAGAGCGAGAGTGGGGAGACATGCTGAAAATAGGGTTTTTTTTCTTTCGCTTCACCGATTTCTTTACTGATTTTGAGAAAAAAACCGGCTGTTTTGCAGTCTAGTTTTCACATGACGTCACTAAAATTCAAACTACAAAACTATCCATCCTACTGAGATTTTTCTTTCATGGTGTATTAGAGCAGCTGAAAACTAATTTTCAAACAAATTTTCGCTTCAAAAGGTTTCTTGGTTTTGTAATTGAGTACGGTTGAATTTCTAAGCTTTTTTGTGACGCAGCATTTACATGACGGCCGAGAAAGCTGTAATTTAGGTTAAAAAAGTGACTTTTTTCGAGGAATTTTGCTATCTAATTAGTTCAAGTATTAGAAAAAGTATTACTCAAATGTTTATGAGTTCCTCCAGGAGTAAATTCACGCTTTTGTAGCAAAACTCGGTAACAGATGTTTCTGTTGGTTTCTGTCCGCCATGTTGGAGCTCATCCAGATGAACTCCAGCATGGCGTCTCCATACAAAGTTCTATAAATTTGGCTAAAACATTTCCTCGGATATCTTGTATACGAACTATTCCTTCGACCCAAATCTTGGCTGGTGTCTTTGTATATTTACCTCCTTTTATTTCCCAGATTCTGGATTTTATCTATCAAATGGTTTTGATTTTTATTCTGATCTATTTTGAATGGCGTGACGCTGAAAACCAGCAATAAGGTAATTTATTTATTTATTTTATTTATCTATTTTAGATAGTGTTAGTAGGTGTCCTCAATTAGTAGAGGAACTTTTCGCCTCAGCTATTTTAGACTCCTTAATAAAGTTTTCATTCATTTTTTCATTAAAAGCAGTATTAAGAGTCTGTCGGCTGCTTATAATGTAAGTCTCAAAACGCGTAACGTATACAATCTGATTTGTCAGTTGATTCTCATTAGTCCTTCCTTACAAAGTTCTTCAACAGTGAAACCCTTCGCTTGACACTGCTGGTGTCATCCGCCATTTCTGAAATTCCTATCTACCTACCAGGAGCACCTCACGGAAATATGACACTTTTCGCGGGAAACAAGCCGTTCTATTTTTAAATCTACTCTGGAAAGGGTTGACTCAAGAAATTAATGGAGATGGAGGCTCAATTTGAAGGGTTCCTCACCTACCTAGCTACAGGTGTATTGTAGCTGACTGACGGACACTCTGAACTGACATGTTATTAAGCTATGTTGGCCATGTTAGCCCTAGGACGTACAAGGGTGGGGGGGAGGGTGGATGACACCCTTACTCCAAGGTTTTTCTGAGTATTTTTCTAGAGGATAAAACATCAGCACCTGACGATTTCAGTAGCTGTTTGTTCATCCCTCGCGCACATTTTGAGACATGTTCAGTGATGGGCAGTTGTTATGGTTACGAGATATGATGTCATAAATAGCAGGTGGTCAAGCCATTTTTGGGTAAAAATACATGTTTTTCAACTTCTTTCAACAATAAAAGCAAATCTTGTGGCTAATATCATGCAAAGTGCTTATTTATGTATTATTTTTCATGTAAACCACCACAAATTACTATTCTCACGGTTTTAACCTGACTTCTAATTCTTACGATTTTTAGCAAAATGGTCACGTGACATATCACGTAACTTATTAACAAAATATCTATAGTTTAAAATGTTAATCACAATGAGTTCTTTATGTGTGCCAAAATTTAATTCAGCGTTATCATTTATGCCGAAGTTATGGTCAATAATTCATTTTCCACAGATAAACCCCTTAGTCTCGAGGCTTAAACTACTTGAGTTAAAGTTTCATCCGTCCTGCCATAAGTCCGCAAAAACGTAACTAAGTCATCGGTAGTTTCTTTGTCATATAGAATTCAAAATATATGTCTGTATTGCGCAATGACTGCCGGAGGTATATGACGCATACCGTATTTACTTAAATAAGCGCCGCGGCGCTTACGATAATTATTTGCAACAGGACATCTTTGAGGGGGGAGGCGGCGTTTATTTGAAAGTTGGACGCGACAAAGAATTGTTTTAACTACGATACTATTATTTTCCGTGCTTAACTGACAGATTTCGGGGCAGGTACTAATAAACTTTATTGTCCCCAATGCGGCGCTCATTCGAGTAAATGCGGTTAAGACTACATAGCCAAAAACATTCTTTAAAAGTTGTGAATGTAATTAAAATATTTTGATGAGCATAATTACCGGCTTCACAGACAGGGAATGGAGCATCCCACTGCCCATCCTTACACTGGATGGAAGATGAACCGCGCAAAACAAAGCCTTTAACACACCAGAACTGTACATGACTATGATGTTGCAGGTTATCACCAAACACAAAGCCATTAGCTGGTACTTTTGGGGCCTGGCAAGGGGCTGAAAGAGAACATTAAAGAACTGATCCCGCTAACAATATTTGCTTAGGGTTACCCGGAATAAAGTATACCAACGAGAAAGCAGCGGTATATCATATTAATATTATCCAGTTGAATTATTGTCTAAAACGGACTGTGCCATGATATGTCCTACCATTTTAATAAGCTAAAGTGTTTCTCCCCGCCACTGAATTGAATTCCAAAAAATCATGGACCTGTTTTGCTTTTAAGACTACTACACATTGAATCTGTCTCCTATCATGTGCTTCTACTGATGACAGGATGAACATAAACAGAAAATTTTGAAAAAAATAAGTTTTAATGTTATGCCAGCGGAAATCACCAAAATGTTAATTGTGGTTTGTGCTTGTGTATGAGTAAAGACACTAAGTAACGACTTAAGCACAGGATTATCCACGTGACACAGCCCCTTTAATGCCTATTAAAAATCAATACCTCTGCAAACAGGTACTTGTCCAATCCACTGTCTATGCACACATCGGATGGTAGCAGAACCTTCCAGAACATATTGTTTGTTGCACGAGTACGTCACGCTTGTGCCACTGGTGAAATCATTACCATTGTGTGAACCGTGCGCAATTGTAGGGGGACTGGGACAAGTATCTAAAATCATTAATCATTTAATCATCATGATTATATGCGTTGTATTTTCGTTATCAGCAACAATAAGAATCATTTGTCTTCAACGGCAAACATGTTCGACTTAGAGGCATAACCACTTTATTCTACTGAAGCAAAGAATCTTTCACCCCAAAAAAACAAATGATAGCAAATGCTGCCATAAATAGCTACGAACCATCAAACAATTTTTATCAACTCTAATACATAAAACGCGTATTTACTAACTCTTTGCGCTATAATTGAACTGATGTAGGTCCAATTCTAGCTGAGGCCGAGAGTGGTTAAGATTCATATAATATTATTTTTGGTGTTAATTTGCTGACCAAATAAAGTTGATATTTTACCTTTAAGACATTGTGGTATGCTATCATTCCATTGGCCACTGATACATTGCAACACGCGTGATCCGCTTAATTTGTATCCGTGGTGACAAGACAGCTCTATAATGCCTTCATTGTCAAAGTTGTCAGTTGATATAGCTCCGTTCTTCAGGATTGAAGGAATTTTGCAGATAGCTGAAACAAAGACAATTGAAGGTCAAACTGTAAAGAATACAGCGTTGTATATGCAGGTGTGAAAAAGACCATTACATGAACTGATAAAACAACGATGAAACAACAACAACATGATATTAATTTGAGGAGGACTCGGAAAAAATCCGAGTCCCAGATGGGATTTGAACCCACGACCCTCCGTGATCTAGTCGGATGCTCTAACCACTTGAGCTACTGGAGACTCTATGGTGAGCAAGGGCCAATTTGTGGGTCTCGACTGGAACCGCATCACGCGGCTACACAGCCAAGTAATGATAGACACACAAGAAGTGAAGAACTCACTAACAGCATCGCGCCGTCACCTTAAAGCATATCCAAGATGCGGCCAACCAACCTCCAAAGTGAGTATATTAAAGATGAAACAACAACAACATGATATTAATTTGAGGAGGACTCGGAAAAAAATCCGAGTCCCAGATGGGATTTGAACCCACGACCGGGTTACCCCAGCTAAGCGGGTTACCTCACCTACCTGGGGTCCCCTACCTCTATGTAAACAGGTCATAAATTACCTTTTTTGGTCTTATGCAATTATTTGTAGTTTGCCTTGCATTAAAGTTTTTTTCAGCTCAATCTATCAATATGTTATCGTATTATTAAAAAATATCTATATCAACATTTATATCAAATTATCACGTGGGCTATTTCAACTATAAAATTCTGTGTCACATAGGATTAAGACTTTAATGTATTGCATGACCCACTATATCATTTTCATGATAGTTTTTATGTCTCGCTCATCGAGTGTTTGCGCACCTTTCTAGTCCCCATCTCCACCCCCTTCTTCCTTCGCGCTTTTCGAAATACTATTAACGACGAGCGAATTTATAACAATAACGATACATAGCGCTGCGACTTTTTTTCAGGAATGGAAACAAAGAAAAAGAAAAAGCAAACCTAGCAATCTTTTAGTTCGTTGTTTAAACCGCAAATCGCCTTTGGTTACCTGAGCATACGGGGTTTTCACTGCTCCATTTTCCGTCATTGCAGGTTATGCTACTCACACCGCGCAACGTTAAGCCGTGCAGGCAGAGAAATTTAATAGTCTTTCCATGCCTGAGATCACTACCAATTCGGCGACTGTTTTGTGGAGTTCCAGGATCACTGCACGTCTCTGCGAAGTTAAGAAAAAATACTTTTTCTGGCTCCTAAAGTAAACAAAGTCAATTAGCGTTCGCATGCAGATAAACTTCAAGATCAGGAACAGGCGACATGTAGCCTGATCATAAAAATGGAGGTCTTTAATACCTGTCCCATGAGTCAACAGGTTTAATCTGCAAATCATTTTTTATACCCTTGTGCAATTATCTAGTGTAAAGGCAAATAATGCATATCTTTCTTTCTTAATAACTTACTTTTACAAAGCGGCGACTGTGCGCTCCAAATCCCTTCCCGGCACTCAATAATCTTGTCACCAACCAAAGTGTATCCAACGTTACATGAAAAGTTCAATGTTTTGCCATGGTCAAAACTATTGCCTTTCCTTTCACCGTGTTTTGGAATACCAGGATCTTTACAATTTGCTGAAAACAAAACAAAGCAATTCATTAAGTCGTCTATGCCTTCTTTTACTTAATTAATACGTATATATTTCCTTTCATTCCAATGAATAAAAATAAGAAGAAGAAGACGATCTAGGCGCTTAACAAAGTGAAAAATTAGAATTAAAATAAATATCGATTAAAACACACTCAAATTTAAACAAAACACATAAAAATCAAATAAATCTACCTAATGACTAAAATAAGCTAGTTGAGGATAAGGCAAAGAAGCAATCTCTTTAACTAAACTGTTTTATCTACAAATCGCCGTTGATCACCTGAGCATACGGGCTTTTTACCACTCCATCCTCCGTCAATGCAGGTTATGCTACTCACACCGCGCAACGTAAAGCCGTGCAGGCAGAGAAAGTTAACCCTCTTTCCATGTCTGAAATTACTACCAATTCTGAGTCCGTTTAGTGGTGCTCCAGGATCACTGCAAGTCTCTGTGAAGGAAGAAAAGGCTATACGGATTAGAATCTAACACCGCGTTTAACCACATCAACTGGTATAAAATGCTTGCCTGCCAACATGAAACTGTATAGATTCTTGCACTCACATGCACTTGTGCAGTTAGCACAGTAAGGGAAAAAATGGGCGTTGTTCTTTTTACTGACATAAAGACTAGACTAACATGAGTGTGTATTAATGACAAAATCATGCCTAATATTAAAAAGTATTAACTTCTATACATATATCTAGATACCTATCATATCATAATTATCTCATTTTTTCTCCTTTTATTAAGTTTTCCTTTTTAATTCAATATGGAACCATATTACTTTTATGTTTTCCTCCGTTTTGCAAAACTGTTACTTTGTTAATCCCTCTTTTAAACTATTTTTGAAATCTGTAATATTAAAACTTGTGAGACTGACCTGCCTAGATAAGCCTAGCTACCTGAAATAATAATAAACTGGAGACTTGAAATTTTGATTTTTTAGAGTAATAGTGAAAGCATAACTTACTTTTGCAATGTGGTGAATTTGAGCTCCAACGTCCACTGCGACACTCAATTGTTTTGCTACCAACCAACGTGTATCCAGCATTGCACGTAAAGTTCACCGTTGAGCCAGCTTCGAAATTTCTACCATGCTTTGCCCCGTTTTGAGGAGTTCCAGGGTCGTTGCAGATTGCTAAAAAGTAATAATGAAAATAACGTCTATGTGCTAATTGCTCAGGAAAAGCATCGACTGAAAGTTATATCAATCGCAGAAAAGTGCTGGTCGAGGAGGATAATGTCAACTTTCTAAGGTGAAAATTAACTCTTTATGAGACCTGTTTATCCATCACTGATATGTAAGCTGGTAACAGGAGCGAAAGGAGGAGAATCTAAAAACAAAGCGGGCGCTGGGGTTTAATTAGTTCGTAGTGGTGATTTTACACTGTCTATGAACAAGAGAGGATAAAAATCCATAAAAAATTCAATTATCTGTGTTCACGAGGTTCAAAACGAAGAAATAGCCGACAAAAAAGGACGTTTTGGCTAAAAATTTCTTGTTTATCGAAAGCATCATTTCTTCAAGCGCAACGTCCATGTAAATATATATAAATTATTTCAAGTTATGTGATAAGTAACTTCTGACGTTTTATGTACACAACACTCAAGCTCATATAAACTATACCTGTACATAAGGGAATTTTACCGCTCCATCTTCCATCATTGCAAGTAATGCTCCTAGCCCCTCTCAGCGTAAAACGAGATTGACAAACAAACTTTACTGTTTTGCCATGACGGAAATCACTGCCAATCCTACGACCGTTTTGTAGAGCTCCGGGATCAGCGCAAGTTTCTAAATAAATTTAATAGTCACAAAATATTTCACTCTCCAAACATGAATGATACGTTATATGATACTTCTAGCTTTAATCAACGGAATTTTTTGCAAACAACAACAATAACACGAAACTCTGACCACTGTTATACCGGTGAAGCGCTCTCACCAATTTAGCATTCATCTTCATTTTTAGGTTCCGGTATATTATAATTACGAACCAACAATTTAATGACCAGTTCCCAGTTGACTTGTTAGCTTATAATTGGTTATAGCGCTGCACCAGAAGTCAGGGTTGGAATCCCGGCAAGCCTGAATTTTTTCAGGCTTTCTCTTTGGAGCTGTTTAAGCAGCGCCTTCAACTGCGATGATTTTCCTTGCATTTATTTATTCTTTTAACTTACTTTTGCACTGCGGAATTGCTGAATTCCACTTTCCTTCCGAGCAGGTTATTGCTCGACTCCCGATCAAGGTATAACCATTATTGCAAGTAAAACTGAGCCGCTTCCCATCTCGAAAATCATTTCCTCTCCGGGCCCCGTTTGGTGGAATTCCAGGGTCCTGACACAATTCTGGAACAAATTGAAGGAACTTAAAAGACTCAGCGAAACATTGCCATCTGCCGGAGTCTCTACTACGCTATTCTTTACAGTCATATTCATATTACAATATTTCCACGAACGAGAGCAAAGAATAATTAAATTTTTATAAAAACAGAATTAAATCCCAACAAAATATTAACATGCATTGGGAGATAACATGCAATCTCATAATAACGAGTGCAAGTCATCCTAAGCGTGCGTCGATGCTTTGGGTACTCTAGGAAAGTTTAAGGTCGTCGACGTCACCCCACGATTCTCGAGCTCTTCGCGTTATATGAAACGTTTCCCTGGATAAGCATCAACTATGGATCTGTTAGCCTTGGTATAAGCTTAAGACAGCATTACTTACTAAATGAAGGGACAATATGAGACTGTTCGTCATTAACTCCCAGACTCATAGCTAAATTGTCTAAAAACTACAACACATACAGAAAGGACGCACAAACAAGAACCAGAGTAGAACCATCATTTACATCTACCCGATATAGTAAAGGTTACTATACATGTAAATCTCAATCGAAATTACTGTCTTACTTGAGCAGATCCTGCCACTTCCGGCCCAACCCGTTTTACATTCACAAGTGAATGAGCCAGCAGTATTCTTGCAGTTAGCGTTGGCATGACAGTTTGACCGACCTTCTATACATTCGTTTACATCTAAAAGAAAGAAAACAAGTTGGTGTCCAGTTTAACCTTTGTTTCTTTATTTCCTTTAAGAAGATTTTTCGGTTTATTGTATTTCCTCGAATAATAGCCGTCCCTCGATCAATAATCACCCCCCTTAGATGGAAATATTTAAAATAATCGACTCCCTGGAATAATCGCCTTCCCCTCCCCACCCCTCAGCTGGCCACCTTCCCTTTCTTTTATCCCCTCCATGTCAAGCTGAAGTGGGGTCTGATTCAGCGAAACTGATCAGTGAGGATTCAATCTCTGACGCTGGGGATAATGGATATTGACATTGAAAATTAATCAAGGAACCAAATTTTGAACACTTAAAAGCCCATGTTCAGTATATTTGAAGTGATCGTTTTTGATTTAATGGGATAATAAAACAAAAAATTCAGTTCAGTGAGCATTGTTTAAAATTATCACCTTCCCTCAAACAACGCTCCCTTTTTGTGCGAAAATTATAATAATCGCCCCCGGTTATTATTCGAGGAAATACGGTAATCTCCTTCACCCGACCTATCTTGGGCAAAAACAGGAAATCAACGGTTAATTGTTCTTCTGGCATAAAAAGGTCAAGAAACCATCAAAAGTTTATGCATCTGTAACCTCTTTTCTCTGGTGCAAAACAACGTTTATTATATAAAAACTCACATGTGAAAATATCACCGTTTCTATGGCTACATAATAAATCACGCCTTTCACACCAAAAAACTATTAGTGAAATGGTTTGATAGTTCATTGGTGTTTATATAATAAATAGAATATTACATGGCCGCTTGGAGATACGAAATTTCTCTTCTCGTGCTGAAAAAATATTTTATTCGTTGGCTGCGCTAACTCGTGAAATATTTTTCAACACTCGAAGAGAAATTTCATATCTCCGCGGGGCCATGTGATATCCTCTATATAAGATCGACATACGTGTTTATTTCGTAGATGAAATAATCACCTTCATACCTTTGCACAAGGGAGCGGATGGTTTCCACTTTCCATTGTTACACCTGATGGCGGAAGTGCCTTCAAGTCTGAAACCAGAGTTACAAGCGTACTTAACCCTGTCGCCATGGCGACTAAGACCAGGCCTTGAATTAAGAACACGACCGTTGGACGGAACAACTGGGTTCGGACACGAGGCTTTAGAGGAAAGAATAACAAGAAAATTAAGAAAAATAGTTGCCGGGCGCTACCATTAAAACATTAAGAGAAGCAAGACAAAAATTTGCTTGCCAAGCTTTCCTTCTAGAGCAATAAATTATACCTTTACACTTTGGCGAAACTCCATTCCATTTTCCTGCCACGCATCGTAACACTTGAGAACCAATAAGGGTGTGACCTTGATCACACCTAAAAGCCACAGTTTGACCATCAAGAAAGTTGTCCCCTATCCTACTTCCATTAGCGGGGACCCCAGGATCAGGACAGATAGCTAAAAAAATCATTAGTATAGTAAGAAAACTCAGTTATTTTTCAGTATCGGGAAAACCATACATAATAAGCAAAACAACGCATCAGTACCAATGCAGCGTGGAACAGATGCACTCCATCTTCCATTGATACAAACAGCAGCGGAACTTCCGGTCATTTGGAAGGCCGGCTGACAAGAGAATGAAATGCGTTTATTGTGACCAAACTCGTTTCCATGCCTGACGCCGTTTTTAGGTCTGCCTGGGTCCTTACAGGATGCTAAGATAGAAAGAAAGGTAATAAATTCTTGTCGTCTAAAACATAACCTGTTAAAGGAAGTAAAGAAAGTTAGGAAAGTAAAAAGAGATAATAGCTCAATCTTCCAGATATTGACTTACTTTATGTATTATTATAACTTTAACTGTGACAAAAATGATTTTTAATGATGTAAATGTTGCTGTCAATTTCAGCAGATCCCTTTTTCACACACAAATAGGGAATTCCGAGCATAGAAACCTGCTGATTTGATATGATTAAAAATAGCTTTTTTATAAGCTCTATCAATCCAATTACAGCCTTCTAACACAGAAAAGGTGTTCTCTCTTTCACAAATGTGAAATAGAGAATTTTTAAAGTTTGGCTACAGTTAAGGCTGGTCGGGAGGTTTGAAAAGCTAAGTTACGTTCTCTGTTTATGCCTTCACTGTATCTGTTTAAAAAGGAACAATTAGCGTTCTTCTCGAATGTCTTTTCCTTTTCACCTCAAAATACCTTTACAAACAGGAAGGGTAGAGGTCCATTTTCCATCATGACATGTCATAGAATGGCTTCCCTCCAGACTGTACTGAGGAGGACACACAAATGTGACCTTGTTGCCATGTCCAAAGTTAGAACCAATCCTCTGGCCATGTTTAGGCACACCAGGATCAGAGCAGGAAGCTATAAATATGAACACCAACATGAAAGTTTCAGTTGTTTCAGTTGAAGTTACTCTGGTTACTCGCTTCCTTTGTCTAAGGGGCAAATTTTCACAATACCGTAAAGTTCCCATAATGGTGACCCTCCGAAACGTCAAAAGTTTCTGACTTCTAATAAATCCCGAAAATAGCGAGCCCTCGAAAGTTGCGACCCCCACAAAAGTAGGGAGTCCCTAAAAAGTATCGAGACTAAGGTTTTTCAGTTATAAGTATACCGAATCTTATGCCTTTAATGTTTTCCAATTGCAATCCATAGTCAAATTTTTAATGTACATACAAGACGAATATCTTCGCGCATTTACAAATTTATCACTAAAGGGCACTTTAGAATAAGGAAAATATGACATGCCTGAAACTATCATTCGTCGTTGACGTCAGTTCACAGATTGCACAATGCAAACTATAAAGTTCATATCAAGAACAGGAACGTTTCTTCAAGTTAAAACTGAAACTTTTGTATACTGCACATTAACAGGAGCCCATCACCCTGAGGGCACCTGACTATAAAACGCTTTTTTTTTCATGGACTATTTGAGCACTGAGCTTAGCTTTCCTCGCCCCCTGAGTCAGAGAAGAATTCGATTTCCTCTACGTCGGCTGATTCACCCATTCGGTAGTCCGATAGACCGACGTTGTTGATGCTGGTGTTTGGTTCCCGAAAATAACGACCCCCTCCCCCGAGAGAAAAGACACCCCGAAAGTAACGAGGGCTGCTACTATGGGAACATTATGGTGATATTGTTCGATTCCGTAAACGCTGCCATACCACCAAAAGACATCACATAACTATCTGACTCCAATTAGCTCGTTTTAATTGCATCAACAGGAACAAGGTCGAACAACTTTCTACAGACTTGTCTCTAGCAATCTCACACGTGTTTTACAATCCCATGATCCCTTACGTTCCCAGTTCTAGACCATTACATCATTTCCTAAACTTAGAAAGTTTGCAATCTTAAATGTTCCTAGATCTTATTAAATCTTTCTGCTTTCGACATTCTCCATCTTGCAACTTGCATTAGCATGTTGCAACTACATTTTCAATTGTCCCTAAAGCGGTGAGGACGAACAACTTCTCTTCCACTTCGGGTTCTCCTCGGAGGTGAAACTTCCGATTCAACTGCATCTTCTTCTTCGTCTATCAACTCCACCGTACTGATCTGCATCTCATCATCATCACCTACATTAGAACTCTCAGAGGAACTTGTAATCGGTGGGAGATTGTCTGTTTCAGCACAGATTTCCAACTTGTACAACTTGCGAATTGGTCGTCTCAATAATCCAGACTTCACTCGAACAACAGCCGCTCGGCATCTTCCATCACGACCAATAACGAGTTTTTGAACAACACCCATCTTCCAATTAAGACGTTTCTCTCTGTCATCAGCCACCAGTACAACTTCTCTTTCTTTCAACGGATTTGGCTGTGTAGTCCAAACTTCCCCTTGGGATCCCAGCACCTGATGTAAGTATTCTTTCTTCCAAAGGTCGTTCATAGAAGACAACCACTTCTTCCTCTGTTGAAATTCTTTTGAGACATTCAGTTCCCTTTCTTCTTCTTTGCCATCTGCACGAGGTGGCAACAGGAACTGTTCAGGACACAAAGGGATAGGCACGCCACCACCGGGTTCACTTGATTCCCACAGGTAAGTGATAGGCCGACGGTTGATGACTTTCTCTACCTCAGTTAGGGCAGTTACTAATTCCTCCCAGGAAAGCACAGCTCGGCCCAACGAGCGGCGTAGAAGTCCCTTGACAACGCCCACTAATCTCTCCCAGGCTCCTCCTCACCAAGGTCCTCGTTCAACCACAAACTGCCACTTTATGTCAAGATTCTTCTCTCTCACCCACTTGGCTGCAGCCACGAAGTTTGTTCCATGGTCACTTATACATAGCTGTGGAACACCTCGTCTGTTCATAAATCTCTGCAGGGCCTGAATTAATGCTTCTACAGACAATGACGTCACAATCTCCAAATGGATGGCTCTAACTGACATGCATGTAAACACAACGAACCAGGCTTTGCAGTTCTCCTTAAGGTAGAGAGGTCCTCCTAGATCCATGCCAGTAGCTTCAAAAGGGCGTCTACAGGTTACACGGCATCGAGGGAATGGCGGAGTCAGTTCAGACGCAGGACCAGCCAGAAACCTGCTGCATTTTCGGCACTTTCTAATAACTGATGAGACAGTCTTCTTTGATCGCAGGATCCAAATGCCTTGGCGTCTCAGTTCTGAGATAACTGACCCAGTACCGGCGTGTTGCATCTGTTCGTGAACGTGATGCACTAACTGGTCAATGACACCACACTTCTTAACAAGGACTGGATGAAGTTCCTCAAAGGTTGCTTCAACCTGCTGTAAGCGGCCCCCCATTCTGATTAATCCATCCTCAACGAACGGGTGTAGGGACATCAAACGGGACTGTCGGTGAACTGGTTGGCCACTTTCTAATGCCTTTAACTCTTCCCAGAAAAACTTCTTCTGTACTTGTTTTAGAATGACTGATTTGGCATTTTTCAACTCCTCCAAGGACAGCGGTGTTTGAGTGTTTTTAGTGGATGAGCGCCAACGTAATATCCACCCTACGCTCCTCAAAGTGCGAAGGTACTTGCTCGTTCGGTGAGGATCAACAATGTCCTCCAAATACTCCGGCTTTAGGCTGTCAGTAATGGCCATCATCCCCATTGTAACATTTGTGTCATTCCTTGGATGTTTTGGCCACTCTGCTTCCGGTGCACTCAACCAGTAGGGGCCATTCCACCAAATCCTACGGACCGACAACTGAGACACTGTTGTTCCTCGAGTGGGTAAGTCGGCAGGGTTTTCATCCGTTGGGACCCAAGACCACACTCCGCCTACAGCTGTAATCTCCTCCACTCGGTTGGCTACAAACACTCCACCCACCCTTAGTCCCTGATTGATCTAAGCTAGCACAACACTAGAATCCGTCCACAGGAATTCCGCATCAATTTTGAGAAAATCCTTGTACTCTTTTCTCAGGGAATTCAGAAGCCGAGCTCCAAGTAACGCACCAAGCAGTTCAAGACGAGGTATTGTCTCTCCATTTGGTGGAGCAAGTCGCCACTTCGAAGCAACGAGATTCACTGTTACCTTTCCTTCATCGTCAGCTACACGAAGGTAGGCTGCAGCAGCATAGGCTCTGGACGATGCGTCAGTGAAAAAGTATTAACTTCTATACATATATCTAGATACCTATCATATCATAATTATCTCATTTTTTCTCCTTTTATTAAGTTTTCCTTTTTAATTCAATATGGAACCATATTACTTTTATGTTTCCCTCCGTTTTGCAAAACTGTTACTTTGTTAATCCCTCTTTTAAACTATTTTTGAAATCTGTAATATTAAAACTTGTGAGACTGACCTGCCTAGATAAGCCTAGCTACCTGAAATAATAATAAACTGGAGACTTGAAATTTTGATTTTTTAGAGTAATAGTGAAAGCATAACTTACTTTTGCAATGTGGTGAATTTGAGCTCCAACGTCCACTGCGACACTCAATTGTTTTGCTACCAACCAACGTGTATCCAGCATTGCACGTAAAGTTCACCGTTGAGCCAGATTCGAAATTTCTACCATGCTTTGCCCCGTTTTGAGGAGTTCCAGGGTCGTTGCAGATTGCTAAAAAGTAATAATGAAAATAACGTCTATGTGCTAATTGCTCAGGAAAAGCATCGACTGAAAGTTATATCAATCGCAGAAAAGTGCTGGTCGAGGAGGATAATGTCAACTTTCTAAGGTGAAAATTAACTCTTTATGAGACCTGTTTATCCATCACTGATATGTAAGCTGGTAACAGGAGCGAAAGGAGGAGAATCTAAAAACAAAGCGGGCGCTGGGGTTTAATTAGTTCGTAGTGGTGATTTTACACTGTCTATGAACAAGAGAGGATAAAAATCCATAAAAAATTCAATTATCTGTGTTCACGAGGTTCAAAACGAAGAAATAGCCGACAAAAAAGGACGTTTTGGCTAAAAATTTCTTGTTTATCGAAAGCATCATTTCTTCAAGCGCAACGTCCATATAAATATATATAAATTATTTCAAGTTATGTGATAAGTAACTTCTGACGTTTTATGTACACAACACTCAAGCTCATATAAACTATACCTGTACATAAGGGAATTTTACCGCTCCATCTTCCATCATTGCAAGTAATGCTCCTAGCCCCTCTCAGCGTAAAACGAGATTGACAAACAAACTTTACTGTTTTGCCATGACGGAAATCACTGCCAATCCTACGACCGTTTTGTAGAGCTCCGGGATCAGCGCAAGTTTCTAAATAAATTTAATAGTCACAAAATATTTCACTCTCCAAACATGAATGATACGTTATATGATACTTCTAGCTTTAATCAACGGAATTTTTTGCAAACAACAACAATAACATGAAACTCTGACCACTGTTATACCGGTGAAGCGCTCTCACCAATTTAGCATTCATCTTCATTTTTAGGTTCCGGTATATTATAATTACGAACCAACAATTTAATGACCAGTTCCCAGTTGACTTGTTAGCTTATAATTGGTTATAGCGCTGCACCAGAAGTCAGGGTTGGAATCCCGGCAAGCCTGAATTTTTTCAGGCTTTCTCTTTGGAGCTGTTTAAGCAGCGCCTTCAACTGCGATGATTTTCCTTGCATTTATTTATTCTTTTAACTTACTTTTGCACTGCGGAATTGCTGAATTCCACTTTCCTTCCGAGCAGGTTATTGCTCGACTCCCGATCAAGGTATAACCATTATTGCAAGTAAAACTGAGCCGCTTCCCATCTCGAAAATCATTTCCTCTCCGGGCCCCGTTTGGTGGAATTCCAGGGTCCTGACACAATTCTGGAACAAATTGAAGGAACTTGAAAGACTCAGCGAAACATTGCCATCTGCCGGAGTCTCTACTACGCTATTCTTTACAGTCATATTCATATTACAATATTTCCACGAACGAGAGCAAAGAATAATTAAATTTTTATAAAACCAGAATTAAATCCCAACAAAATATTAACATTCATTGGGAGATAACATGCAATCTCATAATAACGAGTGCAAGTCATCCTAAGCGTGCGTCGATGCTTTGGGTACTCTAGGAAAGTTTAAGGTCGTCGACGTCACCCCACGATTCTCGAGCTCTTCGCGTTATATGAAACGTTTCCCTGGATAAGCATCAACTATGGATCTGTTAGCCTTGGTATAAGCTTAAGACAGCATTACTTACTAAATGAAGGGACAATATGAGACTGTTCGTCATTAACTCCCAGACTCATAGCTAAATTGTCTAAAAACTACAACACATACAGAAAGGACGCACAAACAAGAACCAGAGTAGAACCATCATTTACATCTACCCGATATAGTAAAGGTTACTATACATGTAAATCTCAATCGAAATTACTGTCTTACTTGAGCAGATCCTGCCACTTCCGGCCCAACCCGTTTTACATTCACAAGTGAATGAGCCAGCAGTATTCTTGCAGTTAGCGTTGGCATGACAGTTTGACCGACCTTCTATACATTCGTTTACATCTAAAAGAAAGAAAACAAGTTGGTGTCCAGTTTAACCTTTGTTTCTTTATTTCCTTTAAGAAGATTTTTCGGTTTATTGTATTTCCTCGAATAATAGCCGTCCCTCGATCAATAATCACCCCCCTTAGATGGAAATATTTAAAATAATCGACTCCCTGGAATAATCGCCTTCCCCTCCCCACCCCTCAGCTGGCCACCTTCCCTTTCTTTTATCCCCTCCATGTCAAGCTGAAGTGGGGTCTGATTCAGCGAAACTGATCAGTGAGGATTCAATCTCTGACGCTGGGGATAATGGATATTGACATTGAAAATTAATCAAGGAACCAAATTTTGAACACTTAAAAGCCCATGTTCAGTATATTTGAAGTGATCGTTTTTGATTTAATGGGATAATAAAACAAAAAATTCAGTTCAGTGAGCATTGTTTAAAATTATCACCTTCCCTCAAACAACGCTCCCTTTTTGTGCGAAAATTATAATAATCGCCCCCGGTTATTATTCGAGGAAATACGGTAATCTCCTTCACCCGACCTATCTTGGGCAAAAACAGGAAATCAACGGTTAATTGTTCTTCTGGCATAAAAAGGTCAAGAAACCATCAAAAGTTTATGCATCTGTAACCTCTTTTCTCTGGTGCAAAACAACGTTTATTATATAAAAACTCACATGTGAAAATATCACCGTTTCTATGGCTACATAATAAATCACGCCTTTCACACCAAAAAACTATTAGTGAAATGGTTTGATAGTTCATTGGTGTTTATATAATAAATAGAATATTACATGGCCGCTTGGAGATACGAAATTTCTCTTCTCGTGCTGAAAAAATATTTTATTCGTTGGCTGCGCTAACTCGTGAAATATTTTTCAACACTCGAAGAGAAATTTCATATCTCCGCGGGGCCATGTGATATCCTCTATATAAGATCGACATACGTGTTTATTTCGTAGATGAAATAATCACCTTCATACCTTTGCACAAGGGAGCGGATGGTTTCCACTTTCCATTGTTACACCTGATGGCGGAAGTGCCTTCAAGTCTGAAACCAGAGTTACAAGCGTACTTAACCCTGTCGCCATGGCGACTAAGACCAGGCCTTGAATTAAGAACACGACCGTTGGACGGAACAACTGGGTTCGGACACGAGGCTTTAGAGGAAAGAATAACAAGAAAATTAAGAAAAATAGTTGCCGGGCGCTACCATTAAAACATTAAGAGAAGCAAGACAAAAATTTGCTTGCCAAGCTTTCCTTCTAGAGCAATAAATTATACCTTTACACTTTGGCGAAACTCCATTCCATTTTCCTGCCACGCATCGTAACACTTGAGAACCAATAAGGGTGTGACCTTGATCACACCTAAAAGCCACAGTTTGACCATCAAGAAAGTTGTCCCCTATCCTACTTCCATTAGCGGGGACCCCAGGATCAGGACAGATAGCTAAAAAAATCATTAGTATAGTAAGAAAACTCAGTTATTCTTCAGTATCGGGAAAACCATACATAATAAGCAAAACAACGCATCAGTACCAATGCAGCGTGGAACAGATGCACTCCATCTTCCATTGATACAAACAGCAGCGGAACTTCCGGTCATTTGGAAGGCCGGCTGACAAGAGAATGAAATGCGTTTATTGTGACCAAACTCGTTTCCATGCCTGACGCCGTTTTTAGGTCTGCCTGGGTCCTTACAGGATGCTAAGATAGAAAGAAAGGTAATAAATTCTTGTCGTCTAAAACATAACCTGTTAAAGGAAGTAAAGAAAGTTAGGAAAGTAAAAAGAGATAATAGCTCAATCTTCCAGATATTGACTTACTTTATGTATTATTATAACTTTAACTGTGACAAAAATGATTTTTAATGATGTAAATGTTGCTGTCAATTTCAGCAGATCCCTTTTTCACACACAAATAGGGAATTCCGAGCATAGAAACCTGCTGATTTGATATGATTAAAAATAGCTTTTTTATAAGCTCTATCAATCCAATTACAGCCTTCTAACACAGAAAAGGTGTTCTCTCTTTCACAAATGTGAAATAGAGAATTTTTAAAGTTTGGCTACAGTTAAGGCTGGTCGGGAGGTTTGAAAAGCTAAGTTACGTTCTCTGTTTATGCCTTCACTGTATCTGTTTAAAAAGGAACAATTAGCGTTCTTCTCGAATGTCTTTTCCTTTTCACCTCAAAATACCTTTACAAACAGGAAGGGTAGAGGTCCATTTTCCATCATGACATGTCATAGAATGGCTTCCCTCCAGACTGTACTGAGGAGGACACACAAATGTGACCTTGTTGCCATGTCCAAAGTTAGAACCAATCCTCTGGCCATGTTTAGGCACACCAGGATCAGAGCAGGAAGCTATAAATATGAACACCAACATGAAAGTTTCAGTTGTTTCAGTTGAAGTTACTCTGGTTACTCGCTTCCTTTGTCTAAGGGGCAAATTTTCACAATACCGTAAAGTTCCCATAATGGTGACCCTCCGAAACGTCAAAAGTTTCTGACTTCTAATAAATCCCGAAAATAGCGAGCCCTCGAAAGTTGCGACCCCCACAAAAGTAGG
>OZ037779.1:587500-702500 GCA_964035525.1 Porites cylindrica | reverse complement strand
TTGTTCCTATTGAAGTAGAGTGACTCTCATTAGTAAACCTATCCACTTCATATATGGAGGAACGCATTTTTACCCAGCTAGCTAGTCACTGACTAGGCACATAATTAATATGCTGGAAGGCAGTGACTAGGCACTTAATTAGTATGGGGGAACGCACTTCTTTCCGAGGTGACATCATAGACTAGGCACTTGCTAGGCACTGACTAGGCACAAACGGGGCTTATCTTTGACCCTAGCATACTACTGGCGCTTGTTGAATGGTTGGCGTATTTGATAGTTACGAGGAGTAACCTCTTACTATAAAGGGAAGACGCTGATGAGAGCAAGGTCGCTGACTCGAGGAAATACAATAACGCTGATTGTTTGATTACAAACAAATAACATATAATCGGATAACTTACCTGGTGCTGTACATCCGTAGAGCTCCAGTCGAAGGCAAGGAACTTTAGGTGTTAGTTTTGGAAACTTTCTAAATGGCTCTTTGGGATAAATACGAATGGAATTTGTCCTGAACTGCTCTGTCGCTTTGAAGCTGTTCTTCTGGAGTCTGTTAGGGTGTCTATTACCAGTAAGCCCCTAAATAGAGTAAATACGACTGACTGATCACTTGTATGAGTTAATACCTGAATCATGATTATTATTCATTACCACGCATTTCAAGTTCTGAATGCCAGAGTAGATGTAAACAGAGCAGATATCCTTCTCTTTACACCGACACTTTTTAAAAGTGATAAACCGGCCCAAAATTGTAGCACATATTACAAAGCAAGATGTTAATCAGTTAGTTTTTATGGACGTACCAAAAGAGCATGAGTTTCATCGCGGTTTGCACGAGTCCCGTCTTAGTAAAAGGCTAGATTTGCAATCTCTGCCATTTGTTTTGGATGGAGGACTCAGCAAGAAGATAAACAACCGTGAATCCTCGTGCGAAACGAAAGAAATAATAACAATAATAATAATAATAACAATAATAAACAGCGACACTTTTATCATCTGTTCGCCAGGCCAACCAAAGTGTTGGAGTAAGTTACTATTAAACAATTGCACCAAACTTACATACTCCGCCCTTCGATTCCCGGGTAGCAAACGTGTACTGGATCATGCGGCAATGATGGCGGGAAAAAAGTTTTGCTTTTTAACCTGTTTGTTTGTTGTATGTTCAGCCCTGTGAGGATTTTACTGAATTATGTAAAGTTCAATTTTACCTTAAAACGGACAAAAACCCGTGACTAGTCCTGCGGGTCAGTCTTTTGGCTCAGGAGAAGAGAAATGTTTTTAATTTCTTATCTTCTCCTTCAAGCTGCTAGTTATTGTAAATTACAGAAATGTTTCGTTCTCGAAATGGGTAATTAACTGTAAACTACAAAAATTGCAAATTCTTGAGATATACCCGGGGCAGAGAGTAAAATGCAGTACTAAGTCATATTACCTCCTTATATATTGTCCATTTCCCTTTCTTCAAGTAATGGACATCATACTTAGTTGACCAACTGTTATCAGGAGCGCTTCCTTGAGTTTCTATTGCAGTAATAAACTTTTCCTTAACAAAACGAATCTGTATGAAAGACGAGTTATCATCTAGAGCGGAGCACCAGGCTCTCGGTCCATCCAATCTTGCGTTAGAAGGAGCGTGATCCGAGCTTAACTTGGATGATGACGTAATACTCTCATCCGGGATTCTTTTGTCTGATTCACTCATTCCGAGGGGGTGGTTGCAATCATCTGACATCAAATCAAACATTCAGAATAATAGGAATGACCATGGCAGCATGCAAAAAAGGCTAATCTCTTATAACTGTTTAACTTGCATTATCAAGAGGTTTACTTTAGCTAACAAATTAAAAAGTTAGTAAAGAATGCAATGAATGAGCCAAGCCCAATGTTAAATGACTTTGAAACTTTTTACATGGAAAGAGGAAGTCCTAGCCTTGGAAAATATCATAGAAGGAAGCGGAAGAGATTTTCGTTTGTTTTACGTGGTTAGTTGGTGGGAGGCTGGTCAAAAGCCAAGCCCAGTCATCTTGCTTCTCGCGGTTGTCTCTCGCCTCATTATGATGAATTGATTTTTCTAGAATCTACCGAAGGCCGCCCGCTTGGCCTTCTTAGCGCCTGAATCCTTCATCTTTCTCAGCTAGCATGTAACAGATTGAAAACCGCAAACATGTGACTCTTGAACGATTTGCCTTCCTTCCACTACTCGTCTAAACCATTTGCATAGTCCGTCCATAGCTCTATACAAAAGGTTTAGAGCGTCTGCGACGCAGGCAACCAAGATTGTTGTAGTCCTAAGATCTTGCTCCCTATAAGTTAACAGCTCCTTTAACAAAGATTGGTCACAGTTACTTTTCCTCTTCATCGATTAATCCCCTTCACCGGGTGCGAGATTTAGTTTTTATTTCTTTTTCTTGTGGAAAAACCGAAACTCAGTACATGAGGGTAGGGCAGCGCAGTTAAATATTTAATGATATTTGATTTTATTCTGTCTCATTTTACTTGTTCAAACGTTCCGTGCACGTAATACCAACATTTTTCACAACAAATTGGGTCCCAATCTCTAACTAGATCTACTAAATTCGTAATTCCTTGAGTGTAATCTAAGACGTACTTCAGCATGTGCGCGCCAGACAGTGTGACATTTTGGCACGTTCACCGCATGCAAGCTACTGCGCTGAAGGAAGTCCAAGACAAATTCATTTTCATAAAAATTTTCAAACCATGATGGGAATCGTGTAACTAAAATCTTCAAGCTTCATGTAAATAATTTATGCGTTGATAATTGAACGTCTCCGATAGATGTCGACGACGCAAACTACTGATGGGAAAATTCAACGAAGAGGAGCTCGCTTATTAATACGACATTGCGTTGAAAGGCAAGCTAACAATCCCTGACATCGATCGTTTCCCTACTTAAATCAGAAGCTTATTGTGGTTCATCCCGCAGCAATGCGCATTGTATCTTTGAAGCTTTAGTTAAATGTAGACTTTTCAGTTCATTCCCGTCGAATAAATTAAAGAGGGATTAAAAACATGATAACAGGAGCTTTATTTTGAAATTATGGGCTTCTAACACATAAATGAATCACTTACCTTTTGACCACGTGTGATGAAATGATAGAATGGTGTAAAATACGATACAAAAAAAGCCGCCCATGTTATCTTCTGTAAGTCGAAGTAACGACTGTACAGTATACTCAATGATTTTAACGACACGCAATAGTCTGTTATGATGTTTCAGCTTAGTAATATTACGTTTCAACTTACCTGATGACAACAGCCATGACGCGTTAAGTCGGGTATGTTACACTTTCAACAGTAACGCTGTTCTAAATGGCCATGCATGACATGCATGGCAGGCGATACAAGGAAAGGGAAAAGAAGGGGAAAAGGGAGAGTGGAGATCGAGAATGGCTTTCTCTTCCCACCCCCTTCCCTTTCAAGTTTGCGCCTGCAATCTAGTGTCTAATTCCCCCCCCCCCCCCCCCCTCCCCGCCCCGATATACTGTGTGGTGCAATTTTTCCGGATTTTGTATTTTAGTTGGCGGATCACTTTTTTCTTGATAATAAATTATTTATTTAATTTCAATCTTTACGAAGGTAAGAAACTGGTCGCGTTCAACTGAGAACTAATAACCCTGAGTGGGTGCAAGAGACTTCTTGGGCGCTTTCCGGTTCTGTCAAGTCTTAATATAGTGCAGTGACCCACGTGGAGATCTTCGGAGTTCGGCCGAAACCAAAAATGCCTACCTCACGCGAGGAAAAAGCCGCCGGTACCCAGGGTGATAACTGGGTTTAAGTGAAAGACCACTCCTACCCAACCCCAGACCCAACCCATTTTTTTTGTCTCAGAAAATGGTGAGAAGGTCAACAGTAGCCAGCGTAGCATGGCGGTTTTGGTCGGGCGCGCAAACAAGCCAAGATGGGCGAGGGCAGTGAAACTGCGAGGAGATATGGGCGGGATCAGTTGACAGTACAAAGTATGTTTAATTTAGGGACGGTCCATTAGAAAACTTATCGGGGGGGGGGGGGGGCGGGCGAAGTACAAAAAAAATATTCGCGCAAGGGAAAATTAAATGAAAAAAAATTCGTGCACGCCAATTAATCCTAAAAAATATTCATGCTACGGCCTAAAAAAAATTCATACAAGGAATTTGATAACGAAAAAAACATTCCTGCAGCTCGAAAATTCCCCTCACCCCCCCCCCCCCCCCCCATAACCTATCTAATGGTCTGTCCCTTATGAATCCTTGGTAGTCAAGACCGTAGGTTATTGTTTGCAAATATTAAAATTAGAGCAGTTAACTGACTGAGGGCAGTAAGAGTGATAGGACTGAAGTAAAGAAAGACAACAAGATTAAAATGGTAAATTATATAATTCACCATTTTGGCCGTATTAACGACGGTTTTTTACGAGAAAATGTATGATGGTTTTTGCCAGGCGGCCAAAACAAAGTGGCCGTAATAATGAGGTGACCGTACTTACCGAGGTGGCCGTAAGGCGGGGTCCGGTTCCGCTGTGTTAGAAATACCCACATAACTGACGTGACAGTGTTACATTACTAAGCTCTTCGCGAAATGACCGCCGAGTTCTTAAAAAGAATTGCAGTAACTAAATATTACATAAGTTTTAAAAACTTCTAAAAATTACATTAAATATGGATTTTTGGCAGATGGAGCCGCAGATAGCCTAACCTGCCATTAGAGGCCTTCTTTTAGGACTGCCGGATCAAAGGTTATACAGATAGCCGGCCGTGGCACTGGATTCATGCGGTCAACACTTTGAAAAGATCTGGTTGATGGTGCACGGTTAGCCTGCAGGCATTCAGTTCTGTGATGTCAAGGTTTCTTATTTCTTAAATACGTCGTCATTAGTGTTGAGTAATGGGATAAATTAGTTATATAGTGCTTTCGAGCGGTATACCTTGAATATCCCACTCGAAACTTGATTGAATTTTTCTTTCATGTATAGTCACTCCCCTACATGTGCGTGCGTGTACAGTAGTATACTAAGAAAAATCAAGTCACTCGTGGGATATTTCACAGTATATATTATTCGATAGCATTGCGGTATAACTAGTATCTATAAAAGCTTTACTAAAAACGCTATTAAAATATACTTTGAAACCGATGGATCAAGAAAAGTAAGTATAAACACTCAGGTGCAAAGGTACTGATCAGGGGCACCCAACGAGAATATAGTTCAAAACCACTAACACATAGCATTGTTAAACGTATTTTAGTATTTAAACGGTAGCTATAGGCATATTTTTTTCCTTTAAAATTTTTCATCTGTTCGGATTTCCTAGCTGAAAGTCTAGTGATCCGAAAATTATAGGGATCAAAACTTACCTTTCCGAAAATTTCAGCCAGAAAAGGGGCTCCCGAAAATCCTAGGTGGCCTCTTTAGGGTAAAAATCCGTTAAAAATGGGCAATTATACCATTTTTTAGATGTTCGAAAATCCTAGGGGAGGCAGGCAAGCAAGAAATTTTACATCAAATGTTCCGAAAATTCTAGATCTCAAATCGTCTTCCGAACAGATATTTTCCAAAAATTGTCGTTGGGTGCCCCTGACTGATCAAAAAGCCAAAAGAGCAAGCTAGCAATGTTCAAGATGCAGTGTCCTTTGTTAAGGGCCCAGGAAGATAAGTTCTAGCGACAAATTTCACCAAGAGTGACAAGGTAGAGCTACCCTCGTGGTGAGTGACAAGGTAGAGCTACCTTCGTGGTGAGTGACAAGGTAGAGCTACCCTCGTGGTGGGAGCTGGTCAAAACCTTGAAATTGTAGACAATTCTTATTTACTTGAAGACACTTCGTCAGCAGCAACTTTTCATATACCCTTTAATTGTATATACTATTTTTGATAGGGAAGGTATCCCTTTCCTATACGTTCTATTAGTCAGAATGTTGCGTTCATTTGAACTGCTGTAAATGCAGTGTCTTTTGAATACGACTAAATCACTAAATCGGGAAGTGTTGCTGTCTTTTTCGCACTAGGTCATTTCACAGACCACAATAGCAGATTTCCCTATCCTTTTAAATACTTCATCAAGTGAAACCGTCCGGCGCCCTTTCATAAAAAAAGGTTCTCCTTGCGGGCTTAGAATCCCCATACAAGCCATTATAGGGAATGCACCCCCAATGAGGCTTGAGTCCAGAAGGCTGATCTACTATGGTTAATTTTATACCGGGGTATAGGGTCGGTTTGTGATGACGCTGTTATTGTTTTTCACCTACGCTTTCTTGCCACAGTAATCAAGGGATGAGGAGAGGTACAAATAGCTAAAAAAATACACTGAGTATGGTTAACAAACAAAACTAGCCTTCACGATTAGCAGCCCCATGTAAAATGAGCAAACTAATGCATAATTATAATCTTTCGCTCTCACCCCTCAATCACAGGCCCTCAACCCCTTCCGGTCATAGAGTGCGCTTCTCCAGTTTTTCAAAATTCATTCCCATTAAACCATTTAACATGTCTTCCTGTCCTACCTGACAAATGAGGTGGAGGGCTTACAGGAGCGCGCTATGAGTATCAAATTCCCACATGTCACCTATCGGGAGGGTTAGAGACACTTTTTAATCAAAGAGAGGTGAAAATGATCAAACGTTTCAAAACATTGGTAATAATCCTGATCCCATCCAAGTTATACAGATTTTTACCGGAGTTCCCTTTTGCACAAACGATTTTATGAAGTCATTAATATTCGATACATTTTTATCTTAGATTTACTATTTAATTCATTTCTAAAGTTTTATCAAATTCAGCTCTAGAAAGATTGATGTGACTGACCATGATTGGATCTGATTAGACATGTGACTCACGGTCCTCGACAGAGCTGAATTAAACCTATGGGACAACGTAAACACAACAACCGAAAGAGGCTCAGTAAACTAGTTAGATACGTTTTCATATGTGAATCTATCCAGTGTCCACAAAAGTCAAATCAAATCGCAAAAACCAAGTCAAGAAAAGGCGAATATGCGCTAAGGTAAAATTAGCCTGCGTAGTAAGCGCCCGGGGGGGGGGGGGGGGTACTCCCATACATTACCTATACGGGTATGTGCCGCCCAACGGGGTCGTGATTTTGAAGCTCCTGATTTAGAACGGGGTATCCATTTAAGAGGCGTTTTCTAGAACGGGGTATAAAAAATTGTGGATCACGGCTTTATCTTCTGCTTAAAATTGTTGCTGACTATGAAGAAGCATTTATTTGATGTATAAGTCGAACAAATAAAGAAATATCTTTTAAAAAAAATAGGGCTATTTCAATTTACAACTTTCTAGAACGGAGTATAAAAAATTGGCGCATTTCTAGAACGGGGCGAGTCAGTTTAAGGGCGAATTCTAGAACAGGGTATTAAAAAATTGGCCCATTTCTAGAACGGGGTATCAATTTTAGGGGAATTTTTTTTTAGAACGGGGTGCCAATTTGGAGTCCCGGGCGGCACATACACACCCAAAAAATACCCAAGTGCCCCCCCCCCCCCCCCCCCCCCCCCGGGAGTAAGCGTTTCCTCGCGAGTTCGTCGAGAAAGTTGCAGGGACGAGAGCAAAAAAAAGGAATGACGGGGGAGGGGGAGGGGAAGGCGCGCAATAACTCCGACGATTCGAAACGCTTGCTACGCAGGCTAAGGTAAAATAGAGAACTAACATAACTTTCCGCGTTTCGAAATATCGTGATCGATTGTGACTTGTCACATGGTCAAAACGATCAGGTAGAAATAAAAAATAAAAAACCTTTAACCAAAAACTACGAAGATGACTGAACAGAGTAAGTACAGTAAAGAAAGAAAACTTATAACTAACATCACAGTCCCGCTTGTAGCGCTAAACCAAAACGACTCCAAACGACATAATGGACCAAGGATCATGGCGTGGCTGCCCATCCGCAAAAGACAAAATACATGATAACTGGTACTCGACAAAAGCTTTCCCGCTGCGAAGAATCTGCCCTTTCGCTGTGTTTAGATGGTAGGCAGCTGGAGCAAACTCAAGAGGAACGTCTCTTAGGACTGGATATCGACGCCACGTTAATGATCCCACGTTTCTTGTGAGGTCAATAACGTCATTGCGCCTTGTATAATTGCGGTTAACAAAACGAACATTTAGAACAAATAATAGCCTGCGCGCGAGTAAGCTCTCAGCCTCTTGCTGCTTTGCTGCTAGCTCGCGCGTACTCGAGCGGCTGGCTTCGCTTGCCCAAATAGGAGAGCTTGCTCGCAAGCTATAAACAATATTTCAGATAAGATGCGTCAGCCGTAACATCTACACAGACTTGGAATATTAACGCAAAAAAAACCATATGAGGGTGCAGATAATAGTTCATCACGTTCACTGATGCCATGATTCTGAAAGTCCGCCCATATTGTTATTGATTTCGCCCTTGTCCAGTTTAGAGACAGGAGTTAAAATTCTGCTATCACTGACCTCTTCACTGCAGAATTTTGATTTATTTTTGGTAAGATGATAGTTTCCTAGTTTCGATGCTGGTACGTGCCGATGATATCCGAGATTTTAGGTTAGTCACGCGTAATAAATTGTTTATTTGCCGTTTACCCAAGCCTTAAATGTATTTTGAAAGACGAGAAAGCCATAAATTTAGTTTGAGAGTAGTCACGATAAGTGTTCTTGGATTCCAAGGATGACATAGATTCAGAACTTAGAGGAGGAGAGTTTATTTTGCCACTCATATCTTTCTTACATCTGCAGTTGCATCTGTTACATTGGTAACGATTACAGGAGTTATCTACTATCAGGAAGACTCTGCAAGCTTGATAAAGCTTTTTCAAGCCTGGTCGGCTATGATCGTCCGGATCGTCCTGATGGTTCAAATAATTTTCAGGCGATAAGGATGATTATATGGAAGCACTATCCCACTGCTACCCAGACGACTGGGACTGACGACCTCAATCGCTTGGATAGGAATTGAGTTCTAACAATGTTATTCAAAAAATCAACAAACAACAAGAATCAAGCCAAAACTAATATACTCTTCGAAATAAAAACGCGATTTAACTCGTGAATGGCGTCCCAAGTTCTCTGTTTTAACCTAATCTAATACTGTAAAGTACTTCCCAGAAGCTTTCGCTAATCCAGCAAGGATTATGGGCTATAGAGCCAAAAAAATCGCCTTCCGTTTGGTTGCTTTTGGCAGATTTCCCCCCAGCAAGTGCAAATCGTGCACTGATCATCACTGAACAAGGCAGAATAACATGGCATACTGCCACGACTTACTTTTAATACACTCTTTCTTTTCTCCAGACTTTCAATGAACATACGAGTTCTTTTTTAGGTTCAAAGGGGCAATATATTCGAGTGATCAATTGTATAAACGGCGTTTTGGAGGCTCCGGATGAACTTACTCTACAGTTCGTGCACCGCAATCCTGCATGACACAGGGAAACCTTCGGAATATAAATAAGGAAACACGGATTTGGACAACTTAGTTACTGAATTATGGAAGCATCGTCATAACCCACTTAACCATGCAAGCTCGATAAAACGTAGCCGGTTTAGAATTCTGTTTTGATGGATTGTTCTCTAATGTTTCTGAGATCGTAAACTATGATACTATTGTGCCTTGAAATTGGCTGAACTTGAAAAGTAGTTGTTCTTGATAATCTGAGTGACAGCTATTCAAATCCCAAGTTAATATCTCATTATATTATCGACCTTTAAATACGATTGGACTTATCCAGCACAAGTTAGTAGCTGTAACCGCCAAGATTAACTTTATTCATATTTCTGAAAAAATATATCTTTCTAGTTATATAGAGGTACCATTAAGCCATTATAATGGTCATTAATTTCTTACTAGTTTCCAAAAGAGGCAATAATTTTGTCCCTAAGAACGGATTGCTTGAGGCAGTTAAAACGGCGAAAACTGATCTTCCGCTTTGATTTGACCTATAGATCAAACAGGGTGGAGTCTATTTCCTTTCCTCGTCGTTTGTTTACCAGTTTCAGTTAATCAGAGTTTGGGCATGATTGCTTATTCGACTTCTTACTGCAAAAGTTTTCCTATCAGTGAACTTTGCTGGTGGGAAGAACCCTTTCCAATTCGGGGCGTATATTTGTAGTTATTGGCTGGGTGAATCATTCCTGGTATATGAATGTAGTTCAGTCAATCTCTAAAATTATGAGGGTATTAGCCTGCGTGGCAGGCTATGAGGGCATTTGAAATTTTTATCAGTTTTGCCATATTAATCCTCTTTTCCTTAAACGACGCTAAAATTAAAAAATATAACATTTATACATATTTTACATATTTTGTCTGTTTAGAGTATGGAAAATGTCCTACTTCGTGTATATGCACTTTTTTAAAACAAAATTCATGTCCTTTCGATTATTATGTTCTGTAATTTGTTATTAAGATAAATTAACTAACTGTTTCAGTATTTTTCAGGTTCATTCTACTCCCAAGCAGGAAACGGAAACTTTAGTAACGGTATATTTTTTCCTGTGCTGAAAATAGTATCTAATGGGGAATTGGCTGAGATGGAAAGGTAAATCTGTCGTCACATTTATGTGCAATAAATCAGGCTGCCTTCTAAAACAATTTGTGGTCCGGTGCTAGAAACCCTCAGATACAGCAAGGAAAAGTTCATTAAGAGCTTGTGAGACCTCAAACAGAGGTTTTTCGTTTACATCGCCATGGGCAATAGTTTTTTATCAGTTGTCAGATGCCCTTACCGATATTTGAGCCAGTAAAAATATCCCTTTATACACAACAAGGAAAAATGTCTCGGTTTGCACATAGGAAGTGCTTTCTACTTTAATCTACGTGCCAAACATCAGAATACCACTCACAAGATAGCTATAGGGTCACTTGAATTATCGGCAGTTTAGTGTTTCCCAATTTGCCTTAGCTATATATATCATTGTGATAATTAGATGAATAATTAAATATAAATAAACAACAAAGACTTCCAACAATTATAATTTTATTCTTCTTAATATTATTATTATTATTATTATCATTTTTTCTTTCTCTCGAATACTTGCTAAACTATGACAACGAAGTTTTTCACTGCTGACATGTGTTGCGTGAAGTTGTAACCGTATTCTTGACTATTGAGGAAACACGGATCGGGGATTTAAAAGTCCGGATGTTAGGATTTTCAGCTAATAAAAATAATAATAAAAAGGATTTCATTAATTCGTGCTGTGATTTATCAGAAATCCATTTCTTAGAGGCGTATTTTGCGTGACGATTCCACCAATTAAAAACGTGATAGAATTTAAAAATATATATTCTGCTCTGGATCGATACTTATCTGCTTGTCTGAGATTAAATTTCATGCTCCACCCCTTATAACTGACGAAAGTGACCAACTGAAAATGCGCACATTTCATAAACTTTCCTGGTTGATGTGACAGCCATTTACAGGACCACTGGAAAAAAATTGAACCATCGGTCTCTAGGTAAAGTTCCCGACCATGAAGGCTGCTTTCTTTTTGCTTGTGGTTTTTTCCCTTGTCACTAAATCTGCTGGATTTGTAGTCGAACGTCCAGATGGGATCGGGATCGATTTAGCAGTAGACGACGAAATAGGAGGAGAAAATGAAGATGTCTCAGGCTTCCTCGTCGATTCAAATGTGGGTACATCAGGTAATTTGGGTTTTATTTATTTATTTATTTATTTATTTTTGTTTTCATCATGACCTACCTCCAGCTCTAGAGAAAACAAATGTCGTTGTAATAAATTAATTAATCAAAATGACATCTGATTTATGTTTACGTTGAACATCGAACAGTGCGTAAGTATCACATAACTTACCCTGAGTTAAAGAATCTTTTTTTTTTTCTCCTTTTTTTCTGGCAAAACCGCCGCAAAAACACAGCGCCAGAGTTGTATTATAATCGTGGACGACATATGTTTTATTCTAGTCTTTTTAAGACGGACCTTGGGAGCTTAGTTGCCAGGCAGGTAAAAACATTCTTTATATTTTGGCTGATTAGATCTCTTTTCTAGAGATCCAACGTTTACAACTAGCAGGATCTTCGTCCACGGTTTTTTCAGTTAATTTAATCCTTTATTATCTACTCACCTAATTGCCAATGGTTACTGCGAAATGACTAGATCTACTGTAAATTTGGTTTTTAGAATGTTCAACCTACAAAATCCTGAACGAGTCGAGCCGTGCACAATCATTTCAGCGGCATGCAGGCGCTTTTGTCTGCAAAAATAAAGGATGGTACAGATTCCAAGGAGAAGTAGAAACAAAAATGGCAAATAGCTGTCCAAAGAGAAACCATTGTGGCTGGATGGTCGGTGAACATCCTACAGTGGACCAGGGAGTTGTGCGACGTAAAGCATGTTTTCATTGGTCCAACAACTGTTGTTCCTTCTCAGCTAATATTCGGGTCCGAAACTGTGGATCTTATTATGTGTATGAGTTGCTGTCAAATCTTAACTATCATTGGAAATTGAAGCTGTACTGTGGAAGTGGTCTGGCAGATGAGACAGCAGAAAACTCAGGTAAACACAACTGTTCCCTATGGAACACATCCACTGTCTGGCGGAGACAAAAAAATAGTAGTGAGACTAGACAAAATTAGGCAACCTCATTATAAGCTATCCTGAACTTTTGATTTCCTTTTGAATAGTTTCAGAGTCATTTTTAAAAGTCCCTCCTCTTGTTTTTTTACTCCTCAAATAATCCCAGATTATTTATTATTAATTTTGCGAGAAAAAAATCACATTCAGTAAACACTTATTTCCTCGGCTGTATTTTGCCTATGAATATATGAACTGTGTCATAGCAAGTGCGCATGCACAAGTTGTTGAGGTATCAGAAATCGAATAAGTGAGCGCCGAGCGAACGAGTGAGAAGTAGTCAGTTTCTGATGCAAAAATGAATAAGTGAATACCCTACAAAGTACGGCGGGAACGACCGTGAAGCAACATGGAAAGTGAGGGCGCTACGAGCACCTAAAGATGGGAACGTTGGCGCGAAACTCAGGCACCGCTACGGTTTCTGGTTAGACGAACTATTTTCTCGTGGTAAAAAAAAACACACACACACATTGTTCGTAATTAGTGATTCATCCTTTTGTTTTATTTTAAAGCCAGCTGTTCTTAGCCATTTGTGACTATGGACTTGGCCCACAACAGAATCGTCGGTTCTTTTGGGGTGCTGACCATGCAGAGGCTTCTCTTCCTATTTTTTCTTCATGATTTGCTTCATCATGATCATTATCATTGTCATTTCGTTTATTGTCATTTGATTTATCATAACGATTATCATTATCGTTTTAAGCCAGTGTCATTGTTTTCTCTTTGAAGGTGAGTCTGGTAGTGGAACGGCAGCGATCAACTCTGGTGAGGGGAGTTCTCCAGCTTAACAGAGAAGTCACAATGATTGTTTTGCTTTCAAGATCAGAGTATACTTAATCTGGTTTTTTTTTTTAATGTACCTAATGTGAGCCTAATATATGGGTTAGGACACTATATTTACACTTTTTTGATGTTGTTAAAGAAGGTGAATAGGCGAAGTAATTCCTGAATACAATGTTCAACGCTAACAGGTCATTCTCTTGTATGATTATCCATTGTTATTGAATATTATTTCGCGAAAATGTTTAACAACTTCTCTAGTTTATTTCAGTAGCAACTATCCCAAAGTACTCCGTATATTCCAAATTCATGGAAGAATGTAATTTTATAAACTGAACTAAGGCTGAAATTAAACTTGAATATAATTATGGTGAATAAGTTACCATAAAAGTGTGGGTATACCAGTTCTCTATATTTTAAAAACCATCACAAATACCTCTTAAATAAAAATAAAGTCTACTGAACAGTTTTAATTTGCGTTCTTACTCCTTAACTCTGTTGTCTTTTCACGTGACGTTTTCACCAATCTGGTCGTCGCTCCCTTAAGCATCAATCGATTAATTACATCTGGATAGTACGCAAATAGGAAATAGAACATTGGGAACTAGCCAGTGTTTAACACACCCGCCTGTTACTGACCCGGTGAAACCTTACCCGGTGGTTTAATTCAGCTGTCTATCCAGTGATAATTTAGCCTTCCCGATACCTGGCGAATAGTTTGCTTCTAGCCGGCTAATTTTCTGCTTCCCCGGCCACTAATTCCAATGTGAACTCTACAAAACCAGTGTATTTCGTTGTTCATATTTGTTTTAAAGAAGCAAAAGTATAAAACATTATTACCTTGACAAGCCGAAATCGGACGGTACAGATATTAATCGACCTCCGGCATAAAAAAGTGTAAATCTTTAAAGGTCTTCTTGCCAGAGCAATATGTAAAAGGTTTTCAAAGATTTCATACCGGTAAATATGTAAGGCCCGCCACTTTTTTTAGCTTTTATGAGAGATACTCAACAAAAAAAAACGGTGGAAAATAAGCCAACCTGGTGACGTTTTCTCCGAGAACCCGGTGAAGATATAGATTCCACTAGGTCTGCTACAGAGGACTGTTTTAACAAAACCACGCTAAGGTCCAAACCTGTCATCTAAATGCTGTTTATCGTGGAACTTTTCATAAAAGCATATAGCGTCAGGTGACTAGAAAGCATTCTTCTTGTTAAATTAAACCATCTTATAGAGAGGCCTGAAGGTCTTCTGCTGCTCAAGTTAGACTTCCATTAAAATATGCATAGCCAACACTGAGCCGTAACTCGTAGACTGACAGTGATATCATATGCAGCACCACACAAGCAAACATTGCAAAGCAAAACACGACTTTTATTACAAATAAAGTAACGGAGAGTTGAAAATTAAAGAAACAAATAAAGAAAAAACTTTTAGATACGATGGAAACTCAAAGAGAGCCTTTGAAATTCAGTGGAAGTAACAAAGACGTGTTACTTTCACAACCAGACCACCGCATGCTTCGTCACTTTGATCATTCTCAAGGCTTCTTCACCTTCTCTCAGTGTATCACATTCATGTGCGAGCTGGATTGCTCTCTGAGAAGAGAGGGAACGAAAGATCGTAGATTAGTAGTTGTACAATGTAGCTTACTTTTACTTTCATTCTTCACCTAGTATACTGTCTTTCAAGCAGTTAATCCCAAAGATTTGACACTGATTTGATTTATGTCCCGGTTCTTAAATCGATGGAGAAAAGGAAACTTGCTCAAGCCTGAGTTACCGACACCAATACTAAAGTAGATTTGTAAACTTAAGAGGATAGGAATGGAGAATGGCTGAAGGGAATGTCAAAGTTACTTCTGTTCTGTCCAATAGCTGCATTTTTATAAATATAATTTGCCTGCATGTCATGCAGTTTGTTTTCAATTGCATTTTGTCTGGCCGTATGGAATTTTGAGTGGGACTGATACCTGTACAATAGCTAAGGCAACTGAGTGCACTTCCTTCATAGTTCAAAGAATGGTGTGAAACGAGGTTAGTAGTAGAGTAGTGGCAGTCGAGTTATGGTTTAACCTCCCTATTCAGTACAATCAGTTATCAGTTACCTTGTCGTTTGACGTAATAACTGAAAATATCATCAGTACCCAAGTAGCTTTTCATAGCGCGTTTGAAGCCGTTCTGCATGTTTTTTGCCAGATAAGGTAGTTTTTCACTGGAGAGGTATGGAGAAGAATTGGCCTCATCCTCGTTCGTTTCCTTATCCTTACCTAAGGTGCAAGGTTCAAAAAGTTAACAATTGGTGCACAGTTACAAAATTTCAATTTCAGCAATGATACCCCTACTAAGAGCAGCAACCTCACTGTAAAAAAGATGTGTTTAAGATTTGTTTTTTTCCAAGAACTACTAGACACTGGAATCATGTAACCTGTTCCAGGCGTTCAGAAAGTAGAGCACGGCGGTAAATGGAGAGCGAGTTAAGTTGTACACCGGAAAAACGGGGGCGTGGTGGAACGGGAGGGGGGCGTTTTCTCCCCCTTTCCCTCTCTAGTCTCCCCTCGTTTTTTTTTTTTTTTCCTCGTGAATTTTTCTCCCGCGCTCTACTATCTGAACGCCTGGAACAGGCTAGGAATCATGTAAATTTGTATAATTACTTTTTAATTTATATTTTACTTATTGTTGCATGTAATTTTTTTCTTTTATATTTTGTAAGCGGTTGCTGTGTTGCCTAACCGGCTTTTACCGAGGACCTAATTGAGAGGATGCGTTAGCTAATCGCAACAAATTGTATTAATACTGCAGAGATGCAGCCGACTATGTTTAACTGTCTGGGTATTACATTCTTTTATTACTCTACTGTAAATTTTTAACCCCCAATGTGCCAACTTACAACTACAGACCTTGCATCTGATTCCGCATTTGGTCAACAATGTTGCGTACGTTTGCACGCTGCTGAAAGTTTGACCGGTTTCAACAACACGCAATAACTTGCAACAGAGTGTGCAAAGGGACGCAACATGTAACATCCAACAATGTTGCGTCCGTTTGCGCGGGATTTTTACTATCCGAAAAAGCATCAAAGTTCGCGCCAAATATATGAATTCACAGTGTGATAAGACGCTGAGGACATAAATCAGTTTTTGTTCACATTAGCTAAACTATAATGCATAATACAGTTGAACTGATATTAATCCATACCAGTTTCCTCGTTATTCATGTAGCTTCGGGCGTGGCTCGCACTAGCCTTCAATCCTTCAAGAAAACTGCCCACTAAAGTACTCTTCTTTGCTTCATCTGATTCAGGATCAGCTTCAGTGCGGAATGATGAAACTGCATCAGAGTAATCTTTCCCCTGGCTTGAATCTCCTAAAGATTAATATTGGAAACTTAGGTTTTAGTCGCAATCGATAAAAAGATCTCTGGTTGTCATCGTTCCATTTTTACTCATCGTTTCTTTCTTTTTAAAAAAAAAAACAGTCCTTAACAACTTATGTGTTTTGTGGTCACACCAACTGGAAAACGTAGCATCGAAAACAAATGGTTACACGATGTGAATAAAGATAATCATAACCTTCATTACAAACAAGTTATTCAAGAAATGCTGACATTACAAGACGGACAGCCATGGAAGAGAGATTCTACAGCGCATGTAACTAAGACAAGGACGGCGACAACGAGAATGAGATTTCCTGTATACTGAGTAGTGCGGTGCGCGCGCGTAAACCAGTGTCATGAGTTTTAGTGAAAAACTGTGATATAGCTGTCCCCATTCTACTACAAGTTTAAACAAGTTGAAGTGGAGGAAACATGTTATCAAGAGGTTTCATCATTTTTCGATGTGGAGAGTTTTTAACGGTGTTAACTTTTCTGGTGAAAAAAAGTACAATGAGACTTTCCAGGGTGTGTGTGTATGTGTACGTATGTAGGTATGTATGTATGTATGTATGTATGTATGTATGTATTTTTTTTTATTTTTTATTTTTTTGAGAGTACGCGAAAAAAAACCGTTAAGTTAAATCTCTTCGTCGTTTTCGACGAGTCCGAACGATCTCTAGTAACAGGCCAGTACTACAGAAATTGACGAAAATTGCCAAGTCAGCTGACTCCATAAGACTGACACCCCCTCCCTGATGCTAACAGACACCTGGAGTTGGCCCTTGAATTTCTTCAGCCATTTTCTTTGACTCTGTACTATAGGAACGCATACACCTCTCTAGGAGGGGACATTTGGTGCTGTGGCCCCAGCAACCGCCGCCGCCGCCTTAGTAAAGACTGACAGTTGATCATTGATTGAATTGCAAACACGAAAAATTATTTCTTACTCTGTGCCTCATTCCACAACTTGTGAGCTGTGTCCACTCTGTCAGCCATATTGTTTACAAAGCGAGTCATCAAACTGTCCTTTGATTCCTGGTCATCTGATTTCTCATCTGAAAGTGAATCCACTGGTGGAGTTAAAAGAGTGTAAGATACCGACGGGGTGGGACTATAATAGATGAATAATTAGAATTTGCTGAGTCACTATTATTTCTATAGCAGATGAAGTGTCATGGGAATCCCTGGCGCTTTGAGGTATGTATCCTACATTTTATACAAATAATCAATTGAACTATGGCCATAAAAACAGTAGAACAGTGATTTCCAGCCGTCAAGATAAATCAGCTAGATTTTCAGTTGGAAAAGAGACCCATAGGCAAGCCCAGTACGATATTCATAATGAAATATCTGAAGGTGCTGCCCAGCACTGTGTATTTAATTGCATGCTTCTCATCGCATGATGCAAAGAAGAGTGGTTCAAGAGTTTAAGGTATTGACTGAAGAAACATCAGCGGTGCTGGTCCAGCAAATGAGTTATGAAATACAAACGTTGAATTGAGGGAAAACTTGCCACCGAGGAAAGCGTTCTATTCAAAATTATGACATTTAAAGTTCTGAGTCCTCATTTATTAAGTTTCTCATCCCTGAAGTGTGAGCTTGAAATATGAATTGGTGAACATTGATCAGTAACGACTGAAAAAGAGATTACAAGGCAAAGGAAAGCAAACGTCTTGTATTGTCTATAGTCTCCATGTGATTAGTTAACCATCCGTCTTTATTGTATGTGTGTATGTAAAACTTTATTTAAACACGGGAAATCATCAGTTAAGCTTAAGTTAAAAACTAAAACTAATTACAACTGCTTTACATGATTGCCGTGTGGGAATCCGACATATCAGCTACCTTCTTGATATTTCGCTTAAAATGCTCAACGGATGCAACATTTTTCAAGCTCTTGGGCAAGATATTCCATAACATGGCCCCGCTGTGAGAGAAGCTTCATTTCAAATAATTGGTTTGGACAGGGTCAGCCTTCCCTCAGAGTTTCTTAAGTTGTAAGCAGAGTGACGATGAAAGAAAAGACTTTGTAGATATTGCGGAGCAAGGTCATTCGTGGTTTTATACAATGAATAAATCTCCGGGGCCGGACAAGAACAGCGCTCGTGTACTAAAAGACTGTCTCCCTGTCATATTGAGCCCTCTTACTGACATCATCAATTGTTCTATCCTTACTAGCACATTTCCTGACAACTGGATAGAGCCTGAGGTGATTACGATTCTTAATGACGGTGACCATGAAAAAGCTGCCAACAACAGACCGTTATCTCTGCTAGCCGTAGCTTCAAAGGTCCTCGAAAGGATTGTTTTGAATCAGTTCAGCGCCTATCTCACAAAAAACAACCGCCTTACCTCACACCAAAGCGGCAATAAAAAAGCTCATTCTACAGAGACCTTAAACATCCTGCTCACGGATAAGATACTCGAAGCAATAGCTAAGCAATGGATAAAAAGCAGATAACAGCACTAGTACTATTAGATCTATCCAAAGCCTTCGACAGTATAGACCATGCAAGGTTGCTCCACAAACTCTCCATCTTAGGAGCCTCACCCTCTACTGTCAAATGGTTCAAGAGCTATTTAACTGGTCGCAGGCAATACGTGAGAATTGGTTCCGCCTACTCTGACACTCTACCTATAACTCACGGAGTTCCTCAAGGCGCAATCCTATCACCATTGTTGTTCTGCATTTATCTCAACGATTTACCCACGGCACCGAAGTTCTGCAACCTAGAATCGTATGTGGATGACTCAAAGCTATTCCTGTCATTTCCTCTCGTTGAGCTTGATGCTGCCATTGAAAAGCTCGAACAAGACCTTCACAGTGTAGCTCATTGGTGCTGTGAGAACCATCTACTTATCAATCCCGATAAAACTAAACTCCTTTTCCTCGGTACCAGACAGATGTTAAGCAGGTTACCAGAAGATCCTAGAGTGGTATTCTTAGACCCTAGAGTGGTATTCTGAAGCCAACAGACTCTGCCAAGGAGTTGGGAGTCTTTCTTGACCGCCATCTGACCTACCATCACCATATTTCATTTGTAGTGTCATCTTGTTTCGCAAAGCTTTACCAAATAAATAGAGTCAGAAGGAGCTTCGACAAGGAAACACTAGAGTTGTTAATAACGTCATTAGTCTTTAGTAAGATGCTTTACTGCTCATCTGTATGGTCAAATACTACACTCCAGAATATAAACAGATTACAATCTATTCAGAATTTTGCCAGCAAGATCGTAACAAACTCTAGGAAGTTTAACCACGTAACACCTGTGCTTCGAGAGCTAAACTGGCTTCCTGTTAAAGAACAATTATTCTATAGAGACTCCGTTTTGACCTTTAAATGTCAGAACGATCTTGCGCCTCAATACTTAACGAGCAAGTTTACCAAGCGCTCAAATATACATACTCGTAACACTCGTACACGGAACTCTTTGCAGATTCTGCTATACAGAACGGCTATAGGCCAGCGCACATTTTCCTACAGAGGGGCCAACACATGGAATAACTTGCATAACGAACTTAGGCAAAGTGCCTCATTGGCATCTTTCAAGCGCGCCCTGAAAGACACACTATTGAGGCAGACATTTCGTTCATAAGCTCTAGAATTTAGTAGAATACCATCATAAATTGTGATTTCGAGTTTTTATTGTCATTTTTGCTTTTATAAATTGTAAATAGTTTGTAAATAGTTCCTGAAAAACCTCACGAGGATGTTACTATTAAAGTTATTATTATTGTTATTATTATTATTATTATTATTATTATTATTATTACATCATTAAAGCTTTTTTCTTTCGTCGAAGAGATAGCCTCTCCTAGTCGAGGGTGGAGAGAAGGTGGTTTGAGCTCGTATCAAAGGGTGATTTAGTAATAAATCTGGCTGCACGGTTCTGTAATTTTTGGAGCTTATCACTCAAGTAACCACTCAAACTGTCCCAGACGGGGCTGCGGTAATCCAAATGAGGCATAATTAAAGCGTTATAAATTTGAATTGCAGTTTCTTTGGATGTAAAGGGCCGCACACGTTTTAGGGCGCCTATAGCTGAAGAGATTTTCTTGCAAATCTCTTCAACGTGTTTACCCCAAAAGAGTTGAGCATCTGTGGTAAGACCCAAGGATTTGGTATGATCGACTCTCTTGATACTTTGGTCATCAATTCTGATTTCTACATCGTCACATTAGGCAGATAGTCTTTGTCTTGATCCAATAATCATTAGCTCTGTTTTAGCAACATTTAGACTGAGCTTGTTAGCTTTCAGCCAACAACTAAGTTTATTTAATTCAGGGGTTAGAGTTAGCTTAAGCTCTGTTTACGTCTTGGCAGATAAAGTAAGATTGGTGTCATTGGCAAACGTTCTTCAGTTTGTATGACTGTCTTAACGTTGTTGGCAAGGAATATGCTGACAATACTGGGCACCAAAACAAAGGTAGACAAACTCTTAGTCCTCATAGCAACCGATTACCAACTGGGGAAAAAGTCATTTTATCAAAACAACACGAATTCTCTCAAGTTTAAAGACGTGAAAGTTTGAGTTGCAAGCTTGCCACATTTTAATTTTTCTTTTCCTGCTGTGAACAGCAAGGATTTGACTAATAAATTTAGTAGAACCGGCCTATTTCATCTGCCATTCCAAAGCAGAGCAAAATGGCTTACCCTTAATAAATAACACTTTCAAACCTAAATTAACAACAAGAAACTCTCATATGCGGAGTTTAAAAATCTTTGATTTCTAATTACACCAACCGTACCATATTTGTCCAAATTTGACGTCGATCTACGGTCGCCATCGTCTTGTTGACTATGCATTGAAGACTCGTCTTCGGTCTGGCGGTAAATACTGCTTCCTGAAGTAAAATCCACAGACAAATAAGCAGCAAAAAGTAGCACAACTACTAGTTTCGACATGTCTGATCAAAAGTCTGTCAACAGATTATCACTCTTCAAACACGAGATAACTATGCAGAGCTGCAACTTAAAGAAACGGTTCGCTAAAGAGTCGCTTTATTCTCACCAAAACAATACAAATTTCTTGAGGGAATTGATGAATCGAATGAATTATATATACATATGAATGGTACCGAGCCTAATGAACCATGGTGAATTGAATTGTTTGAAATGTATTATCTTGGTTGCTATGGAGATGTTTGCAGATACAGACGAACCAGGAATCTCTATGTTTCGCTCTATTTCTTCTTCTTCCTCTTCTCTTTATTTGTGTCCACACTATGCCGGATAGCTTTTCGAAAAGCTATGCGGTATATTATGAACAGCAATGGCTCGGAGCAAAACAAAGTCATTTTCACACATCCAACAGAGTGCCGGCGAGTGTGGCTGAGAGGGCTTGGTGACTGACTAAATTCCAGTCCTTACTCCTGAATATTTAACTTACTCTGTGTCAGTGGATTCCAGGCCTCGCTCCTTTTTATTTTCTTCCACGCCGTGACGAACGGCACAAAGCCTATCACATATGTGTGCTTCACTTTCGAGATCGGCGCGGCGCAGCCTCGCTTCATCACAGATTTCGCGCCGCCACAACGATTCTTTTGCGTGAACAGAAGCCGTCTCTGGTATGATTTTCATGGCGGAGTAGAAGCTGTCCGGTATCAGAGTATGAACATAGCCTCATCGAAATCCTAAAGTACAGTGATCACATCCGGTCTCTTTTGTGCTACTGCTGCCTTCTTGTTGTTTTTGCTTTGTTTTTGCTGGAGATTATTCCAAAAAGTCTCATTTAGTGACAGTTTTCTACTGCTTTTGAAGTTTTCGAGCACTGACAGCTGCGGTAGTTATCTTGAGGTTGTTGATTCATTTCTTATTTGAACTGAAAAAAAATGGGAAGAATTATTTCTAATTCTCATTTTTTGTGTCCTTCGTGGCGCGCACTTATTACCATAAAAAAACATTTACATAAGCCGCATATGTGCTTTACAGCCGTCGACGAGATTTAAAGACTTGAGTCCTCAGCTATTGGTGCTAACCACTAGGACCGCGATTATTTAAACCCAGTTTAGACAGCGTTTATGAAGGTCATCGTCTAACCCATGTTTAAACCATAAATACCGATTATTTAAACGCTGTTCTACCATAACCTTCTTTAGACCTTGTATTTACACCGACTAAGGAAAAAATGGAAAGCTAAACCTGCTCACAGGCCAGCCTGGTCAACTGGGCCCGTAAGAGGCCCTAAATACGTCAATTTCCCAGTTATCAAGGAATTCTAATTATGCTGAGAACTCAGTCTGGTATTCAAGTAGAGAAATGGGAATCCAAATGTCCGCAAAAAAGTACGCCTGATGACCACAGCGCGTGCGCTAATAAAGGTTCCATTCTGACCAGCCACTGTTCGGCAAATGAGTTGACGCTCGTCCCCTGGAAAGAATAAAAGACTGGACTCCAGAGAGGCGGAAATCGAGCCTGGCGTGACTAAGCATGATCAGGGTATCGCGGAACAGATTGTGCTCCCCAACCGTCTACAGTCAACTCTCTTTTGACGGACACCTCAGTAAAACGGACAGGCTTAGAATTTGTCTCCGCCTTTCTTTACTTCTTTCACTTGACTATCTATAAAACTGACGTCCATCACTCGTAGACGGACACTTAGTTCCTTTCCTAGTAGTAAACAAAACTGCACCAACTATGCATTTTTTTATGTTGCTGATCATTTAAATCCTTAGTTTTAATTTTAGTCTTAGTATTGGGATGGTAATGGTAGTCAAGAGTATAAAATAAAGGAAAACAGAAATTTAAAAATACATCATACATCCGGCAACATCAATATCTAAATTTGACAAAAATCAGTTAAAAACTGAAACAAAGTGAAACGAAAGTCAGCGCTCAAGAGTTAAGTTATTGTGTGTTCCTTCCGTTGTTCATAAACAAATTGACACTCCCTTCAGGATGTCGCTGAAAAGGGAAATAGCAAAATCACCATAAAAGGTCATCACATCCATTGGAAACTTAATAAAACTTGCTGACAAATTCGAGGAAGTAATCTTATTAGACAAATTTATAACACAAAGCAGGCTATACTATCGACCGTATGATTCCGGTAAACCTAAAATGTCACTTTCATGTTATTTGTGGGAGTAGAGTGCGTAGAGAGTTTAGTACCTTATGGAACCTTATTTACCGATTTTTTTTTTTGTTTTTTAGCGTGCGGTGTGTTACTTGTTAATTTAATTTTTAACTCCACTTCGAAAACAAATTTAATGTAGTTTCGCGTATCACTATCCGTCACGGGTGCTGACGACTTCCGGTATCGCTCAGCTGGTTTACATATCAGCCAATTATATGAAAGGAGCTATTGAACCAAGTCTAATTTGTGAGTTTAAAGGCACGCCAGCGAACGTCGCAAAACAAGTCCAGTCAAATCTTCAGAAATGACGTCTTTAGATCATCAAGGTAAGCGAAACTTTACAGATGTACAATGATTATTATGTTTTTCGTACTAATCGTATGGTTGAATAGGTGGGAAAAAATACGGCGAGCTTCGAAAGACCCAGGAACAAAATCTGGATGAAATCAACAAGGTACGTGCAGGTTTGGATGCAGCATAAAATTGTGCAGACTTTAGTAATACGTATTGATCTTTTCGTTTCCGGGTTCGCAATCTTCGATCTTTTTGCTGCGGTTTATGACCTACATTGTGTTTGTGTTCTAACATTTCATTTACAATTTTATATTACGCACAAAGCGAAATCTCTTGGAGTCAACATCACATTTCTGAAATTGAAACCAACTCGATCTCGTAATTTTAACCGGGGGTCATCGAAATACATGTGGCATGTTAGACGTGTTCTTTTCATTTAAAAAGTTGTTAACACAAAAATGATTTTCATTTCCTTTCAGTCATACGTAAATAGCGGCGATTATGATGACGAAGAAGAATATCCAGACCTCAATGACCGACTCGAGGCATACAAAAGTAAGAACCCCGCGGGCCTTAACCTGAAAGTGACTTTCTCTCGAACATTGTAGGCATGCTACATACGAAAACTATTTGACATTTCTTTAATTCTCTAATTTAACCCTGAAAATTTCCACATTGCTCCTCTACAGAACAGTTCATGGAATTTGATGAAGACAATTCTGGTGATATTGGTGAGTGATTTCATGTTGATCTTTTTTTTAAAAAAAACATTTAAAATAAACATTACTGATAAAAATAAATATTAAAGCGTGCTTGATTCCATTTTTGGAAGTTTTATTGGGTTGTTATCACGCGCAATATAATTTCGTTTTGTTTGGGTTTATCAAAACACTCCTGATGTAAGCAATCATACTCAAAGCGGCGCCATTATTCAAATGTGCTCTGTATTTTGCAATTCAATTTATTATGCTCAAGAGTCTGAAAAGAAGTGAAAGCGAAATGTCACGAAGTTGTCAGTAAGCTGAAACAAAATACTTAAGAATCTCAGCTGAGCTGCGGGATTCCTTTAAATGTTCCTGGAACTTCAACATTTTTTGGCGCATTTTTCCCAAAGGATTTAGTCTCTAGACAGTCAAAAACGATTGTTCTTTGTTGTCTTGCATAAAAAGTCAAAACATTCAAGAACGTAATTGTGTTTGGTTTTGTTCACGTTATCTTACTTATTTTGTTTTTTTTTTTTTCAAAAATAATTTCAAAGTAATCATTCTCCTCCAAAATTAACAGTGATCCAATTTTATTGAAGGCCTAGTTATTTTGAAATTACCAATGCAAATCAAAACAGCAGCATCGATAAGACGAAAGGCATTTTGTAAATTAGAGCTGACAGACTTGCTTTGCTTTAATGAATCCGCCCATGCAGGAGCCCATGGGCTCCTGGCCCATGGGAACGTGGTTATAACCAAAAACAAAACAAAAAACAATCTAATTAGATTGTTTACAGTTCCCTATTCCTCCCCCATCCTCGGAGACCCAGGGGCAGTCAGTGGGGTCGGGAGAAATGGCGCGACGAACGTTTTGAAGCACGGGCGGAAGAGCCCCTTGGTACCGACTCTCACCGGAACATTTCGAAACGGTCAAGCGAATACTGGCTCCTGATTGGGCACAAAAAATGCTTTGTATTATTGTGCCCAATCGGCAAACAGCATCTCCTGAGTTCTTTTTGTGAGTTCGTACATACGGCTATTGACTCGATCACGGCTTGTCTGGCTCATGCACCAAAGAAATGCACGCAGTCAGGAAACTTTCAGTTTGATATAAACTCTCCATTTCAGAATACTGTCTATCCGAAAACCAAAGACGCTTTTCCGAAGATACAAGCTTGAGCTTACAACAGGTATTCACGCTTGCATTGATCTTCGTATTAGGGAGTTCAAGATGCCACGACAACTGACAGCCAGGAAAACGTCGCAACAAAAGTGAATTCACATTTTTTCAGTCTCTATTGTGATTATTCCAACTCGCTTACTTTGTTAAATGCAAGCAAACTCTTCTGGAGCTGAATTTCTGAAGAGAAAGAAAATTTTGTCACTCATTGCTTGTCTACGTCCTTCGCAAAACGTGAAACTAGGCATTTTCACGTGGTAGTCCTACAGTGACGGCAAAGAAATGTACAACAAAGCGTGATGACCGTGCAAAGTTGTTGTTTACCTTGTCAGTCAAGCTACTGCCTTTTTTGATTTCTTGTCCGGCGCCGCCGCACCTTACACTTCCTATTATTTACGATACATTTTGATCCGTCAGAAACAGAATTTTCTCAGTGCAAATTAAATTGCTCCTGCTAATAGCATCCGAAACGTTTTTCGACTCATCGGTAGTTCCTTGGTCTGGGTGGGAAAGCTTGGTGAACGAACCGGGCAACTGTGGCGAGATAATAGCGGTCGTGTACGAACTCACCAAAATAACTCAGGAGGAACTGTTCGCCGATTGGGCACAATAATACAAAGGGCATTTTTTGTGCCCAATCAGGAGCCAGCATTCGCTTGACCGTTTGGAAATGGTCCTGTGAGAGTCGGTACCCAGGGGCTCTTCCGCCCGTGCTTGAAAACTTTCGTCGCGCCTTTTCTCCCGGCCCGACTGACTGCCCCTGGGTCTCCGAGGATGTTCCTCCCCCCGCCCCCTAAGTCTTATTAAAACCAAGATGGCCGTCCGTAACGCGGCAAATTTTCGTGCACAGTATCTACGGTGGCTTTTATTTTTGTACGAGATTTTTGTGGTAAAAAATTCATTGATACTTTATGTCGTGTCGGGCTTTAAGTGTCCCAGACACCGTCCTAAACGATTTAAGGGCGCGCACTCGCACAATTCGCTGAGGAGGTCTGGGACTCGCGCTACATTTACAATTTTACGTTTAGGGGCACTCAACAGCTTTTTTTTCTGTGAAATAACTATTCGAAGGAGCCATTCGTGTCTCCTCGTCTGGAGCAGTTTGTGTTCATGTTGATGTCTTCTCGTCTGCTCCGTGCTCCACTGAAAAACGCGAAAAAAAAGTGCCTGTTCAGTGCAGGCTATCTTCTGGCAAACAAGAACGAGAAGTCCGAAGACTACAGCAAAGCTGATTTAAAACAACGTGTATTGTTTTTTATAGCAGTATTTCGGCTGGCCATACCAGCCTTCTTCAGGTTTACAGATGTTACTGAACTTATGTAGCAATCACAATATTATATAGATGGAGAATGTCGCAATAAAAGGGAGAGGCGGAATTGACGTACAACATAAAAACTGGAAAGGAAAAATACTAAGGATATGGATTACAATAAATCGTCACGGCTGCCTCCATCGAGGGGAAGGGGAGGGGTGCGTGGGAATACATTGCGCGATCGCCGCAGCGTTTGCAAGAACTGAGAGAACGTCAACTCGGGAACATTAAGCTTGGTTGCCCTGTGGTTGCTACTTTTTGAAAATTCTCATTTTATTTTGTATAAGATATCATGGAACTGAAACGTATGATGGAGAAACTTGGACAAGCAAAGACTCACCTTGAACTGAAGAAAATGATCGCTGAAGTTGACACAACAAACTCAGGTGTGTTTATGAATAGTATGATCTTGATCAAAAAGAGACCGCTACCCTCAGATAAGTGTGGGAAACAATTAGCATGAATTATTGAATGAGGCTGAGTATCATCTGGAGAATTATGAAGATCGAGGAGGGTGTTATCCGCCGAGGCCGATAACGCCCTCCGAGATTATTTATTCAAAAAAAAATCTTAGATTAAAAACAAGCAAAACATGCTTAACTCCATCGATGTTAAGTTCATCTTCTATAGTGCACGCTTATTGGGTAAGTTTGGAAGATAAAGGGTTGTTTAGTTCGGCAAATATTCTCCAAATAGCCAAAAAAACTGTGTATATATTCTTTGAATATTCATTGAATGCAAACTTCTCACCGGCCTAGCCGTAGTGGGAATATTCTTGAGGTCATATCCCAGTGCCTCGAAGTCTTCCAGAAAACCCATGCACAGAGTTTGATTAGAGCAAAGAAGGTTCTTTGCAAGATCGACAATAGCGCCATTCGCCGATTCTTGAGGTTTGACCGACTTGATATGTATAATCATATTTTCTTACACTGTACTTGACATGGTGAACTCCAAGAGCCATCAACATAATATATTGACAACAAGTCGAGCATGCTGGAATGGTCCTGTCTCCTTGCCGTAGTTGTGTTTTTTCAAATGAATACAACACGAGCACACGGCCAGGAGTGGCAGTTTCATCTGGGCTCTCAAAGGAGTAAGATCTAGTATCTCACCAACTAAACTTCCAGTATTTAGTACACTTGTCCTTTGCAGTTTCCGGGCCAGCGACATCGCCAATCGAGCTACTCGAACTTGCATCGCGATCGGCGCGGGTGAAATTTAACATCTTTCTGCTTTTAGCACCTTGTTCCCCTTCATTAAAATTCAACTCATCGCCAGAACGCTTCATATTTTAATATAATCTCTTCTAAAAGGATTCTCATAGCATCCGACTAAATCATAATTGGAAGTGGGTAATCGCCCTGGTACTTCACTTACCCCACACACGCTGGATATATTCCAACACTTTCAGTTCATTTTTTAACCCTCGGACGTACAAGCAAATTCATACCCCCACCGTGGTACAGGGGGGCAGGGGGGGTGGATGGAGCCCCTTCTCCGGATTTTTTTATATGTTGCCGTATTTCGAAACGATTTTACCTTTGGTGGAAAGCCTTTGATCTTCTTAACAAGACTGAGGCATATTATATGGGTTGTGGCGCTGCTGGTGACCTCTGACGTCACCAACAACGGTCGCCATCTTGGCCGCCATCTTGGATTTTACCAAGAATTAGAAATCAGGTTAAAACTGCGAGAAATAGTATTTTTTTTGTGCTTTACATGATAAATTACAAAATAAGCACTTTGCATGATTTTAGCCACAAGGTTTACTTTTATTGTTGAAGGAAGTTAAAAAAAATATATTTTCACGCAAAAATGGCTTGACCACCGGCTACTCATGACTTCGTAAGTCGTAACGATAGGAAATGACCATCACTGAACTTGTCTCAAAATTTGCGCGAAGGATTAACGAACAGCTACTGAAAACGTCAGGTGCTGGTGTTTCATCCTCTAGGAAAAAAACTCCGAAAAACCTTAGGGAGGTGGCATCCACCCACATCACGCCCCCCCGCCCCTCCCCCCCCACCACCCCCTTGTACGTAGCTTTCCTCGGTTGTAAAAATGGGAACGGATAAAACATAAAAGGAAAAGGCTGATAGACAATATGTGGACGTCCTGGGAAACACATTATTCTCGCGGGAAGGCCTGTTCTGTAAATAATTCTTTACGGGAATGGGTTGCCTCAAGCGTACAGCACATGTGGCCGATGCTCCAAGTAATTGGCTCCTGGTTTGCAAACATCACCAAAAATCTTAACTGAAAACTTTTGCTTATCAGCTTTAATGATAGCAGAGCTCTCGCGCGCGTGAAGCGCGCGCAGCGGAGCACCATGGGTAAGAAAATCTATCCATCCCAGAAAATTTGGTAATAACGAGACCGTAGACCGACCGAGCGACCGTCCGTCCGCACCAAAGGCATACCAATTTAAATAACTCAATCACCAGGTATGGCAACCTAAATGCAACTCCAGGTTGTTTTGGCGGGAAATCGCATAACCACCCGCGTCTTGTAAGGCAGAGACAACTAAAGAGTCAATAAAGACGAAAACGGAAAGCGGAAATTGTTTCTGTATCCATGTTGTCTTAAGTATTAGCTTAGGTTAATTGTCATGTCCACATATTTGAAATATAGAGAAAGAGAAAGATGGAGAAAAAGGGAAAGTAGGAGGCAGGCCAGCGAAGCTCAACGAACAAAAGGGAGAGAGAGATCTAGAGCGAGAGATAAAAAACAAACAAACAAACAAAGGAGACATTTTTTGGTTGGAAGAAAAACATGAAAATTTTGTAGCGGTGGTGACAAAAGGGGAAAAGGTAGCGGCCACCAATGTGAAAATGAGCGGCAGTGAAAAAGAAGTGAACGAGAACATGTACGACATTTCCTCCGAAAAACGTGTAACTTGTGGAAGTTTCACATTGTATACGTAGTCGTGCAAAACAACGGTAAAGAAATGCACAAAACAAGCGTGTTGCGCGTGCAAAGTTGCTTTTTTGCGAATTAGACCTATTGTTGTTTTTCACCGGTCTCCGGCGTTGCTTTCGCGGCTTAGCATTACACGATTTTATATTTTGTTTGCACAAATTATAAATATTATCGAGGGCTTCGCTTTTAGCCCGGGCTAAATCTATATATTATAGACTTCTAACCTTTTCTCTGTGCTGCGACACGCAGGTGCCTGGAATTTGCAGGACACCAATCTTTTTTATAGAGCGTATGCACTCACGTCGCTTGCATCTATGCTAATTTATAAGAACAGAAGATAGTTTTTACATAACAAAAGAGTTCAATTCTCACAGGGTTGTCTTAGTACACCAAAATGGCGGCCGTTTTTTTGTTTTGGAGCACCAATATGGCCGCCGTGACGTCATGTACATACGCTCTATATGAGTTTCAATTTTATCTTATCCACTCTCTTGATCGATAAACGGAGTGATTTAACCCTAATCCTAAACTGTAGTTAACTCTAAAAACTTGTTTTTGCAGGAACGATCAGTTATCCAGAATTTCTGACGATGATGCTTGGAAAGAAGTCATCTGTTTTGAAACTGTGAGTAACTTGACAAACACTCATGGTTTCCGGCTTCCGGGCTTGGACTTGGACCACTCTATCAGTTTTGGGGCGGCGATCTTATTAGTTCCCTACCTAAATAGATGATCAGCCTATCTTCTCTTTTCTCTGCCTTTGCGTGTAAAACTACTACCGGACGAATAATGCAAAGATATGCTGTGAACAGTCGCAACTAAAACCTTTTTATTGAGGACTCCGACGTTGGCCATATGCACCCCTCACAGTCTCTGGATTATAGATATTAGCCTGTCCTACGTTTCATACAAGGTTCTTGACTAGTAAGACTCGATTGTAATATTGTTACGTCCTGCATAGCCTGCGGGGCAGGTGTAGAAAGGAGATACGTTGAGGATAGTGAGGAAGGGGAAAAGGGAGGAAGGAGGATTGGAGAGAGGCTACGTCTCACACTAAAGCCTTTTCATCTTCTCGAGATGACGCTGACAAAACTGGATTGTAATATGTGCACTGTGCTATATATATATATATATATATATATATATATAGCACAGTGCACATATATATATATATATATATTTTGTTTGTTTGTTTGTTTGTTTGTTTTTTTCACAGAATCTTGATGTTCGAGGAGAAAAAGAAAGAGAAGCAGAGACCCCAGGGAGTTGCGCCAAAACGAGATCTGTCAAGCCTACCTTGAAGAACGACTAATTTGCGTAGTTGTGAAGTGTGTAATTTTTCGTGAAGATTTCAAAATAACAGGGAAAAAAGCGACCAAGACTCACTTGTCGTCTTTGACTGAGAGCAGTTTACGTGAAATTTGTGTATTTCAAAGACGCAATTTTTGATAACATTTGGGTCAGAAACTATACCACTATAGGAATTTGTTTTTAAAAAGATTGGGAATGTTTTGTTTTTGTTTTTGTTTAATTTATGGGAGAATACTACTTTTCTTCTGCTTTTTTTGAAGCGATTAATATAATTGACAGGGTCAGGATTTTGATTTTGATTTTTTCAGTTTAGTTTGATAGAGTAACATTTTATTATTGCCCAGTTTGAATTCAAGCCATTTTTATCAATCGAATTACTCTTAAATTATTCTTAATCTAATGCCTTGGCACAAGTTGTTTGTCAAAATTAAACTATGATGAAATATTTGAAAACATCGCAGAGTATTAAACAAAGATTACATCACCTAGAGTAGCCTTTTTACCCTGAGTGGCGTTAGTTACGATATCGATCTTTTTGCAGGCATGGGTTTGCAAGTATGAAAGTCTGACTATTTTTTGAAACAGAAACGTCTTTACCTATACTCTGTGGTAAATAAATAATTCTTTCTCTCAAGGGTAGGGTGTGAAGTATTGAAGATACCTTATCACCTTGTTAGTAGATAGATATGCGAAATTTAGTGAATGCTTAACCGTGGTTTTATTGTAGTATTAAAAAAATATTTTCGCATCGTTGCTAATTTCTTTGGCATTTGCGCTGGAGAGAATCCAACTGCTTTGCAGCGCTGATACTCGGCTCATCATCAAGGCCTATTCTTTTCTCCGACTGAGCCGACATACCGACACAGCAGCTGTGATAATAAGAGTCATCGTTCATGATGTTGTGTGGAGGTTGTCCATCGCTTACTCTCCAATATCTGAACTCTTGGAACAAGCCATGCAGTGAGCCACGTCGTGCAAGTCTAGCAGACTAGCACTGTGCTTCACTGTGATTGGTTTTTTCTTCCCTTATAATCACCCAAAAATTCCAGAGTTCCTGGAATTGAAATTTTTTTGTAAGCCACCTCACAAGATCACAGCTTGTCTGACCGAAAAAAAAAAACAACAACAAAATAGAGCAAAAATCTCGAAGGCTGCCTCGTACCCAGGGGCGTTCTAGCGGATTCGAGAGTGACTGGGATTTCTCCCAGAGTCCTTTGCGTCCACGCTTAACGTTTCCATGGTCCATTGCGCGGTACTCCTTGATGGCTCGTGCAGTTGCGTTTTCTATTTTTCACACTCGAGACGCCTACGAACGAGGTAGCCTCGAAGGTGACATTTTCCGAGCAGCGGCAGACAATTAAGCTTTGGGATGAGAAACCGGAAAACCCAGGAAACCAAGCACCCACTATGTAACACTCGGCTTGATTTGCATTGGTCAATGTGGCTGACTATTGGTCTCCTGCTTTTCATTGCATCCCTAGTTGCCTGCATGTGAGTTCAGTGGAAAAGTTAGCCTGTTCCAGGCTCAAAGAGATAGTGGGGTACGCGAACTTGAGAAAGCGAAAATATGAAAATAAAATGGGAGGATACTGGGGAGAGGAACGGCTGCGAAACCTGTATCATTTCCTTAAAAGGCCTGTTCCGGTATACCAACTCCTGGTATACCCTCTGATTGGTCAGTTTTTTAATGTGCGTAAGTGAAATAGAGAAGTCTCGTGTAAACGTAAAAGTTGAACCTCGCTCAACTTTCGTGTTTACGCGTGGCCTTTCATACATTGCCTCTATTTCATTTAAGCACGTTAATTTTACACGTCTACCGCATGTAAAAATTACGAGACAGTGGATATCCACCTTAAGACAGCCAACGCAAATCACGCGTGTGATTTTGATGAATATACATTACAACATTTTCTACTACTGATAAATTAAACGACTGTCTGCGAGATTTTCTAGGATAAAAAGGTGCTTAGAAAGGGGCAGAAAACTTGACCGTCTTCTGAGCTTGGCTCAGGGACCTGAAGGCAAATTCTAGCAAATAAAAAATTTTGACAGTTACGTTTGACAGCCGAATCCAGACGTGATAAATCTGGCGGGAAGAGGGTCGTAAAAGAAATGATCACAGGCTCTCCAGTTCCTTCTTTTTTCCGTCACGGCCCCCTTTTCCAGATCTAGAGCTCATATTTTCGCGTTCCTTTCACTTACGCATCATCCCTATTACCCGACTGAGAGCCTGGAACACTGAGGATATATACAAGTTGATCTCTCATGATGATTTTAGATTGTTTCATCTGACCTACATAATTTATACATTTACGGTTTTCAATGAACAACTTGACCGATGTTCAAACGTCCTTAAAAACATTGATATGAAGTACGTTACCACTTTCGAGAATGCGCATGCGTAGAGCTGATATCCTTTATTTTGGTACCAATCACAGAACTGGTCTATCAGCTTGGACCGGAAAGTAGAGAAAAAAGTAAGTAAGAAAGAAAGAAATTTAACGAGAGGAGTTCTAAAAATATCATGTTTGGAGAGGTCATTGTCAGGAATGAGGTCCCACAAGTGAGAATCAGTACGAATTTTCCGTAATATAAGCAACTGTCACTACACCATGTAGTTGCGCGGATGAGCCTCACTGGTGTGGGGTGCAGGCTTCAAACCTGTAGCCGATTAGCGTCGGAGCGGTTCGATTCCGCCTTCTGCGCGACCAATTTTTTGAGTGGCTTTCGCCGATCTACAGTGTCATTCAACAAGGAACTGATTTTCGGCTTTTAATGTTTGTTTGTTTATTTGTGAAAACCAACAAGTAGCCTGTATGAAGACCAAGGTGTTATAAAAGTTTTAATGTTGGCCAAGCTGCTTCGCGGATGGAGTCAAAACAAAAACCACCAAAACAACTCAGCTGCGCAGGCTAACAAAAGAAGAACCAAAGATGTACACATTTCAATATTATTGCGGTTTAATGAAATCCACGTAGAATAACGCTAGTGAGAAATACTTCCTGGATTTATGTCTTTTAAAACGGAGGAAAATTATAATTTCTTAGATGTACAACACACCTTCAAACTCTAGTCTAACAAAACAAATGGCAAAATATGCAACAAACCAAAATGAGGTGCTGCAAGGAATGAGGTAATGAAACAGATATTAGGACGGAATAGCATCTGTACTATACATGTATCTCTTCTACTCATAATAATACAATATCTGTAACTTTTACTAAATAAAATCGATCCAAACCTTTCTCTTATCTTAAATTACATCATAGATTGTATTTTGAAAATAATGTAATTTTGAATTTACTGTACAAGCTGTGGATAAAGATTTCGAAAGTTTGCATATAACAGCTGCATTTGTTATTAGCAAAAAAAACCACCACTAAGAAAGATTTCCATTTACATCCATCTATAGGTATGTCCTATAATTATTCTGAAATCAGCTGCAGTCTTCACGTTAAACATCCAAGTTGTGCTATTTTATACCAGAGACTAAAACCCACAGTGTCTTATATGACCAAAAAAAGTAAAACATATACTTCAAATCACTGTGGCATAATGCCACGTTTGAATTCCAGGGTTGCTCAGGATTGCTTCTTATTCTTAAGGACAATTGGAACTATTAAAAGCAAGAAAATGAATGAGTGAGTAAATAGATATAAAGACAAATAAGACAACAGATATAACGATGTTGGTTTAAATGTAGCAATTTTAAACTAAGCATGTAAAATTTCGCTTGGACTTTTTCGGAGCAAACTTGCTGTGATTCCTGGCAGTTAGCGTACCCCGGTATAATGACAGGCCTTTTTCTACCTTGGTTTTCAACAATACCAGGGTGCAAGGAAAATCATTTTTACAGCTTGCCATTCAGGCAAGCTGAAGCTAGCATTTACTAGCCCACATGTCGTTTCAACTAGCCCCAAAAGCTTTTTGACGAGCAGAATTGATTTCACAGTTCTTCTTCAATTTAAATTCCTCAAAAAACATCACTTGCCAGTCGGGCAAGTTAAGAACAGAATTCACTAGCCCGATAGCAAAATCCACTAGCCCCGGGCTAACTGTCAGTGTCGTAGCTAAAGTCAGTACTCAGCACATTATAATTAGGTCATACTGAAGGTACAGTAAGAAAGTAAAATTTAACATTAACTAAGAAGCCCCGTAAAAGGTTTATGAATCTTAAAATATTGAAACAAAAATGGATCAACCACCATGTAAGGTTTGTATAATGACTATAATATTATTATTACAGCAAATAATAACTTACCTATTATAATAATGAGAATTACGATAAAAATAAAAGCTAGGATCAGCTTGAACTAAAACAAAGAGAAAAAAAGAAACAAAAGAAGCAAAGACCAAGCATTAGGAATTAACAATGAACTACCAACAGGCCTCAACACATGTAAAATGATGTCCTCAGTTTTTCTGACAGTATTAACAAACAACATTCTTTGGCCCAGTTGAGTACAGTAAAGCTCTATCCAATCAAGTCCTCTTTAAAACAAACAATATTCTTCTCCCAGTACAGTGGAATGGATTTAACGATCTCTTAAATAACAAAGTCCTTTGTATAACACAGTCAACTTTCTTTGCCTCAGTAAACCTGTTATAGCAACACATTTTGCCAGTTTCACGACGCTTACATGTTCATGCAGTGGTATTGAGGTTACAGTATATGCAAGTGATTCATAGTTTTATACTAAAGCTTCAAAATATTATGGATTTTAACTTAGCTAAAGAGTATTAAGTATGTGGAAAGAGCAAAGCCATGGTTATCAGCCTCCCTCTATGGTGCTTTCAAAGGTAAAGAATACAAACACCTTTCACTTACTCTGACATTTTGCCACCATAGCTTTCTCTGTAATCTTCTCGATCCTGCTCTGAAGTGTGATGCACTCATCTCAAGATCCTCTAACGAAATAAACACAATAATTACAAATTTAGTGCTAAATTGAAAACCACAGTCTATTTCCACAAAATCCTTCTTTTTGTCCCTGTCCCTTCTTAACCCATTTGCCCCTGAACCGCCTGTAACCGCCTGTGCAGATCCACGTCCTTTCTACCCTTTGTGACATCATCAGTTTTAATGGTCAAGGACAACTTTGTCCACCAACTAGTGCAGAGTGAAGAGATCTTTCAAACCATACCAGAATGAGCACAATTCAGTCAAGGACACCAGAGAATGAAGCAAAAAACCATGTGACATTGACCTGAAAATCTCCATGAAAATCTTGTTTCATTGCTCACCTACCTTTCCTTTCACCTAATCCTAAGATCCTAAAAGCTTTCCTAAAAACTGTTCCCACCAAAACGAAGCCTACTAAGTGCCCAGCAAGAGAAAAAAAAATGAGGCAAGAAAAGCAAAAAATGAGGGGAGGAGGGAAAGCGAAAAGTAAACGTCAAGACTGCTGGGTTACTTTTAAAGCCAAAAACTATCTCTTGAAATTTTGCTTTCTGTACATGCCCGAACTTCACAAGCTGATATTTTGCATCTGGATCAGAAAGCCGCGAAGTGTACGACCTGTAAACCAGTTTGTGGTAAGTTTTAACTTTTTATAGCACGACAGTGACCAGAAAACCACTCGACTAGCTTCAAAACGCGTTTTTCAGCAAAATCTCCAGGAGCGAATGGGTTAATTAAATAATATTATTATTGATCCCAAAATTAATTTTTAAGTCTATTCATGTGCAATGATCACACTAACATACAGTAGTACATTTATTTAATAACATAAAATACAGAAGAACCTCGATAGCTCAAACTCAGATAACTCGAACTCCCCACTTACTCAAACCAAGTCCCATTTCCCTTGGATTTCATCCCACTTTTCAGTCATTTTTACCCATGACAGTTAATTCGAACTTAGATAACCTGAACTAAATTTCCTTTCGGAATTCCCAAAATTTCACTGAAATTTACCCTGATAACTCGATTTCTTGTTTTTGTTACTCCACTCCACCAATGTTATTCATTATTCATTTTGGCTTAAATCCCTGGCTAACGTTTCATAACCAGCCCAGCTGGGAAGATGTGATCTACATAAACTGTGCTTCTAATAACTGATTACTTGTTATCAACCCAGCACATTCTTGACGGTATACCTGATTTGTCTTGTAAATCCTCTAACTTTGCCCCCCTATCAAGCACTTTGGAGATGTTATTTTGCATTATTCCCATGACACCTTTTATTTCTGACTTCACCTTGGCAATACCATCCTTCATTGTGGGCTGACGTTTAATGTGATGAAATTCATCTGGCGCTGCAAATCTTGGTTAAAAACAAAAAAATGAAGCACAGATCTAAAACTCCTGAACACCTTTTGATCTGTCCTGAGCAGGTTTTGTTATGTGTGTGATCTGGACAATCCAACAAACATTAAATATTTCCTGCTTGAAAAAGCTGATCCCATCTTAAGCCGGTACAGTTGAACCTCCACTAACAGCCACCTCTCCACCATGGCCACATCTCTACAACAGCCATTTTTTTTTGGCAGACAGTCCATAAATGTACATTCACTCTTGTTTCAAGGTGGCTGTTGTAGAGAGGTTCAACTGTAATTATGACATGAGGTCATCAATGGTGTGGCATAATTATCATGCTAATGGCCTAAATTGCACACGTACACTATACACATAGTTTGTACATATACATAACAACACTTCCAGAAAAAAAAATTCAAAAATAGAGGTCTTTTCATTTGCAGCAGTATGGAGAATAAATTCAATTCAACTTCCCCTCAAAAGACTTGAATAAAAACAAACTTACATGTTCGATCCATCTTCATCATCTGAATCATCAAGCAAACTTGCCTGAAGTGAAAATAAAACCCAGTCAGTATGAAGTTAACCTTCTGTTGAAGGAGTGTAGTGAAAAAAAGTTTAAATGTTAATCATATCTTGAATATGAGAAAAAGTAAAAAATGAGCCCCAGATACTGGTTGGATGGTCTAACTTCAAAGACACCTTGTACAATCAGTGCTCGAACTTAACGGTCGTCCACTCGTCAAAAACGAGTAAAAAATTCCGAAAACGAGTAGTTTTCTTTCCCACTTGTCCCCTGGGCGAGTAGGGTTACCACTCTCTGAGGTTATTATTGTACCAAAAAGTGCTAAAAGCCTTGAAACAAACGTTTCAAAAACGAACAGGCAAAAAGCGCTAGTCATTAAAGTCTACTATGGTTGCGTTTATTTGATTGCAATAATTATTTCATGTATTAACTTTCAGACACAAACTCACGGCATACATCCAAAAAAAATTGAAAATGATAAGAGTGATTAGTAGTTTTGCTGATGGACCAGTAAATTTTCATTCTACTGGTCCTCCGGAAGACCAGATCCAAAAGTTAATTTCGAGCACTGTACAATGCACAGTAAAGAGACAAAAGGCATTTTACTAAGCTTTGTTGTAACATATATCCTGCAATTGGCAAACTTTGTGCCATGGCACGTTATACTGTAGCTCTGTTAATAGACTGAACGGTGGCCTAAAGAGCAGTAGGTGGTCACAGGATGAATGATACCCCAAGGCTAGTCCAATCAGGGTGCAAAGAAAATCATTTTTACAGCTTGCCATTCGGGCAAGCTGAAGCTAGCACCTACTAGCCCAGATGTCATTTCAACTAGCCCCCAAAATTTTTTGATCGGCAGAATTGATTTCACAGTTCTTCTGTTATTTGAATTCCTAAAAAAACATCACTTGCCCATCGGGCAAGTTAAAAACAGAATTCACTAGCCTGATAGCAATATTCACGAGCCCCAGGCTATCGGACACTACTTTCTTTGCACGCTGCCAATACTCAGAGTCTTACAATAACTAAGCAACAAACTAAGGCTAGTCCTTAGCATAGCTCAGATGACCAAAAAGATGGTCTCATCTTCTGTTGTTGTTTATTTTTGTTTTTCTTGAGTGATCAATACTGGGATCATGAAAAAAAGCAATGAGTAAGATGTCCTTTAACTGGTATCACATGGCAGACAATAATGCTAGCATAGTATATACTGAATAAATATAATAATAAATCAGTACTTTCAATTCTCAGTATTATTATGTATAAATGTATATCAAATAAATTGCATAAAATCACATAATGTAATTTTACACAGCTTCATTCCAACTGTATTACATTCAGAAGGAAAACAGGCAAGAGACTGCCCATGTGAAAATAGGTTATATTTTCTACAACACAAGGGCAAAGATCTAATTGATCATAATAAATTAAGTTTACATATAACAGAATTTTGGTCCAACTTTATAAGCTTACCCTTTCTGATGGCCTCGCAGAATTTCTGTCGTCCCCATTGAGTCGACTAAATTTTGGAGGCATGATACTTGTTTTAAAAAAACAAAATCAAGTCCATGTAATTCGCATCACCTCAAAACCCATCCGCTTAATTTCAAAACCATGATGAGTTGTTCTTAATATTAAAGCTCTTTGTTTACACGTGGCACACTGCACAACAAATTTACGCAATCTTTGAGTTCGCAAAAGAAGCGTTCTCCCCCAAAAAATTATAAAGACGGCTTTCCTTTGCTTTCTAAACTTCTCGGTAGAATGACTTGCTCTGTTGAAGAAAAATTGAATTCTTTCACTGAAAAATCTTATGACCCACAGTAAGACAAACGAGCTCAGCAGCCTCTCCTTGACAACGTCATTAATCAGGGAGGGGATACTTGACAGAACATTGTGCTCTTCCAATTTTTGAAGATTTTATCAGTTTTTGTATCCTTTAACTACGACATTTTGGGAAGATATCTTTTAAAATCATAATTTTTCAGCTTCGGTTCGTATATTTTCCATGTTTTACTACAACTAGCACGAAAATAATCACTTGATTTCACAGGTCCCTGGCTGGTCGGCTGGTGTGAAGTGTAACGCAGCTCTTCTTCATCGCGGGCTCATATTCGATATTCTTCAATTTCGAGCCCGCATGCTCGCGAAATCCTCGCCGGTTTTAAGGTTCTGAAAGAAAAATTTCGTGTGTTGTTGACTAGGAAATGGAAATGGCTAAACTGAAAAGTGTGGGGAACAAGGGCAGTGATGTAAAGGAAAAAATTTATTCCAACCATCAACTCCAGAAGGAAAAAGATGACGTGGCTAAAACAAGTGTAAAGAGTAGCAAGGGTTTGATGGAGAACCTCTACAATTTAGACATCTCGTTGTCTGAGAGTTTCAGCTTCTGTGCAGCGAAAGATTCTGGTTATTGGAGAACACTTATGTTGATTCTCGAGCTTTCAGGACATGGAGTACCTTGGATAGCAGGGACAATCATTTCTATTCTTGTGTTTTCGGATTCTAAGCAAGAGTTCGCGTGTAATTTATTTCTCAGTTTGATATTAGATCTTGCTGTGGTTGGAAATTTGAAAGTCTTTGTTCGAAGAAAGCGACCTACATATAACGAGGAGGATATGATCGCAACAGTTTCACCAGATAAATATTCCTTTCCATCCGGACACTCAACAAGAGCTGCAATGGTTGCTTCTTTATTTTCTGTGTTCTTGACCACTAGATTTTGGACATTTCTGATTGGCTGCTGGGCTGTGTGTGTCTCATCGTCACGTGTTATACTTGGTAGACATCACGTGAGTGACGTGTTATGCGGTGTCCTCATTGGCCTTCTACAGGGCTGGGTTATTTGTGCCATATGGGTACCATACACAACTTGCCTGGAGACACTATCATGTATACCATATTATAGTGTTATAAGGAACCAAGTGATACATGTAGTTCAATAGATATTGAGGGTTCTGATGGTGATCAAAATCTTAGTAGCAAATATGCACATTACAAGTGATAATTTTAACACCAGCAACCAAATCTCATGTTAAGGGGATGGAATGTAATTCTGTGACACAACGAGCTGGTATCGAATTACAGAAGACTGTTCAATATACAAGACATTGTATGAGTGTTAAGGTCTGTGACACTAAATATTGTTAAATTGTACCTTTTGTTCCATAAAGGAACAAAGAGGACTTACATTTGATGTATTCCTGGGTGTTCTGGCATGAATTTATTGATTTAGTAAAAACTTGTGAAATTGTTTGTAAAAACTTGGGAAATTGTTTGTGTCCACCCTCTCTCATACCCCACAACTAAATGACTGACATCAGTCATGAAAATTATTGCAATTGGGCCGGAGAAGGCGGGAGGGATATTTGAAACACTTCGCTCTTCAGATCTCTGAAAAAGATCGTTGACCCTCCTCCTGTCCCCTCCCTTCCTCTTCCCAATCTTACCCGCGCTAATCTTCTTCCTTTTGTTCGTTAGTCTCTTTGACATGATGTAAGTAAGTTTTCTAAATGCAACAAGAGCACAAGAAGTGGTTTGGGGGGGGGGGGGGGGGGGCAGCGAATGCCCTTAAACAGACCAGAGGCCTGAGATTGCCTGAAAAACTGTTAAACTGATGTGGCTACACGCTGCAGTGTTTTGCAACCTGTAAGGTTGTGAGTGAACAAATCGAGTTTAGTCAATAAGCAACAAAGGAAAAGTAATCAGTAGTAGTGACAAAGGGGTCCTTAAAAAAATATTCTTTCTTCCCACTGAGTCTGTACAAACAATGATTATTTTATTTTTCTCATTTACAGCCTTCTGTACTAGGTATTAAAAAAAGCCTTTCCCGGGGAAGAGAAAGGAATTGGGAATAAACGGTCGTTTTCCTTACTGTCTTTAATTCCTCCAGCGAAAAGGAATCAGTCAGAAATCCTTTTTTATTTCTACCTAATAAATTTGCCACTTTTGCATAAAAAGTCTTAAACAATTAAAGCAGATCAGTATCATTTCAGAGCTCTTCTATTGATAGTCCTGGATTGTTTCGCTTTCGTTTCACTCTCTGTCACAGTATACGGGACTTATCAAAAGCCGCATCTCGCTTGCCTTTCTCCAGACGTTCTTTCCGTCTCCCAGTTGAACTTCGTACCACTTAACGGATCTTCCAAAGATCCTATCAACTTTACCACGAGAAAACCCGATGCCATCTTGTGACGTCACAATGACTTCTGCTCCTGTTTTAACGTCATTCTCCTTTGATGTTTCGTCTTTTATTACGTAATGTTTCTCAGCTCTGGGAAGTTCCACGATATCGTCGACCCGTGCGTTGTGTTTACCCGAGGGGGACACGTCAACACTTGTTTTACGAATTTTTGCGATGAAGCCGTGAAAATAGCGCGTAGGATTCTTGAGAGAATTCCAACGTGCTAACACCTCCGATCCGACGGTAAGACAGCCTAAAAAAAAGATAAGAACAAAAAACTTGTTCGACACCAGATCGTTTTTCTTCTCCAGGGGCTAGAGTGTCGTCTTGAAAGTTCATCTAGTGCTTCACCAATCTCGAACCCAGTGACCTCAGGAGAAGGCCAGGCTCTCCTGGTGACCACTCGCTTACTAAACAGTCCGAGGACTCCGGGTAAGAGATTGGTAGGTCACAAACAAGCGCGCACAAGAAAAAGCGGGAAGAACTCTGGAAAACAGTTTGGCTAAAAGACTAGTGTTAAGCATGGCCCAAGTGTCGAAAGTCCTTGCTTAAAAGGCCCACGTTCCAGCTTTGCAAAGCAACAATTGCAAGAAGCATGTACTTTACAATCTCCGCGGTCTAGCAAACTCTTATCCTTGCACACAGCCATCTCACCAGGGTCCTTACCTGCATGACCGTGTAACATGACTGTGCGCATGTGTAAAGTGTTGATTAGACCGTGGAAATTATGTAGCTCGGGCTTCATGCCTCTTGGTTTGTTGCTTTTGTTTTTTTCACGGGCATGTTCCCCATGCCTCTGCAGCCGGTGACAAAACAGAAAAAAGGGACCATTATTTTAATGCGGCATAACATTTTCTGGAGCCACCTTAGGCCGCGCTGCAGTCAACACTTAAGTGTTTTTTGGAAACATTAACATAACTGCAATGAAAGATCTGCGTCCTTATCAGCCTTTTCGCATCGTTTTGGACCGTTCACATTAAAACATCGGAAACTCATATTTGGAGGTAACTTTCCCTGCAAGAGTATTCTCGGACGTGATAATAACTCTCTGTGCTTACTTCAGTAGCGCCAGCGATCAGTCCGCCATAATTAAAGCTGTTAGATATGTCATAAAGCATCCATTTGTCGTGATACAAGTGTAATACTCAATAGACCGTTTTACCGATACGGCGGCCATATTGAATTAATTCGATTTGAGGAGTATTATAGGATGCCCAGGGGGCATGAGCACATTTCGTTTGTATTTTCGAGTGCTTTTCGGGACATTTTTTCTTAAAGTTTTCTTAGAATAAGATTTTAATGGGGAAAAAGATCCTTGTGCCGTGTTTCGATGTAATAATGATAGACTTCTTTCCGAGAAATATACAGTGAAAGACCATATTTCTACTACTAAACTAGAAAACGGCGATCATTATTACATCCAAACACGGCACAAGGATCCTTTTTCCCATTACAATCTTATTCTAAGAAAACTTTAAGAAAAAATGTCCCGAAAAGCGCTCGAAAATACCAACAAAATGTGCTCATACCCCCTGGGCATCCTATAATACTCCTTAAATCGAATCAATTCAATGCGGCCGCCGTATCGGTAAAAAGGTCTATTAAGATAAACTTACTAGAATCAAAATAGCATCCGTATACTTCAGCTCTCAGGCAAACAGAGGACCCCCTGGAGTCCTGTGAGATTTGATAGCGTAGTATTCTCAGTTGCTTGGTTACAAGTTGCTCTTTTATGAAATGTTTAACCACGGAGTTTCTGTTTCTATTACCTTGGAATACCTACATTTAATGAATATAAATTAGAAATTAGAAAAAAAAGCACTTTGTGACTATTAGATTATCTGTGGTGCTGAAGGCTTTTAATCGGGAGGGAAAAACTTGTAGTCCTCCCGTTTACCTGTCTTTAATTGACCTCCCCCGCCCCTACCCCACTAAATTCCCTCGGAGTTTGTCTTTCGCGTTACCACCATATAACATTTTCACAGAATAAATCATATCAAAGGTAGTTTTCTATTTTCTATGCCAGTGGCGTGACATGTTGCTCCTTAACAATACAGTGTCTACAACCTCACCTCAGAATGGAGGCTGGGCCTGTCCCTCTCTGGATATTTGGTTGGAAAGACTGATAGCGCTGTCACTTTTATTATTTATTTTTGTTGGGAGCCGAGCCGAATAACTAAGATGTCAATACCTTATCACGGCCTGACTCTTGATAAGTAAGCCATTGTTTTCCAAGTGAGTATTGCAGCACATATTCATTCATCCATTTGTACTCTTTTGGATGACCTTGAGTGGCTACAGCAGTAACTTCTGTTGTGCGGCCAAAATCAATCTACAATTGTAGCATTCCACAATACTCAGCTTATAAATCATCGAACACTGATAAAGCTATGCATGGAAAAAAGTTACTCCAAATTTTCTCTATAAAATAATAATAATAATAATAATAATAATAATAAACACAAAGCAAATACTTTAGTTGTAACAACGATCTTTCTAAGCTCGGGATTCCACTGTATTATCATTAAAGATCCTTATTATTCATTCAAAATATTTCCCCGATTCTGATTGGCTAAAAGCACACGTTTAATTCACCATAACCAGTTACTGTGACCAAATTTGGAGGAATTTTGACTTTAACGAGGAAATGACGTCAAAAATGCAGCGTTTTCGCAGGTTAAGGCACCGTTAACCGAGAAGACCTGGGGACGAGGTTGAGTTGTTTTGGTTGTGAACTTGAAAAAATGGCTGACATTTCACTCGTTTCAAGAGTAAGAACTAGGCGAAAAAATAGGTAAAAACATGGCAAAAACAGCAAGAAGACAACTCGAAGGGCGACATCTGCTATTTGGAGAATATTTGCGGAGCTGGATTAACCTAAACGTACACTATCGACGATGAACTGAACATCGATGGATCGATGGAGGTAAGCATGTTTTAGCTATGTTTTTAAACTAGGAATTATTTTGAATGAATAATAAAACAGTTATTGAATTCGGCTTTCGTATCAAATGAAGAATTATGGAGATCTCGGAGGGTGTTATCCGCCTCGGCCTACGGCCTCGACGGATAACACCCCACTCGATCTGCATAATTCTTCATAAGATAGTCAGCCTCATTCATTAACTGTTAATTTACACATTTATCACGTCTTATTGATGTCGATGAAAGGTGTTTTTGTTTATTTATTTATTTGTTTATTTGTTTTGAGAGAGCTCTGTCTGCAATAAATCGATGACTTTCGACATGGAACCAATTTTTTCTTTCAGAAATAAATTTAGTTAAAAATAAGGAATTCTAAGAACCTGGAAATATTTTGGCAAACTGCTTCTAGCCGAACACCAAGCGCGGTTGCCATAGAGACGGCCATATCTTGGACTATGACGTGAATCCCTTGAGGAGGATGCAGACAGCTGGCTGCTGAATATCATTCTGTTTTTCAAACCAAGAGACGAAGAACATCCTGTCAAAGAGACGAATTAGTGTTTTAGTTCTCAAGAAGCAGTTGATATATAAAACCGACTCAACAATCAAGGAAAATGACAGGCCGATCTTTTCAGTTCTGTGCGTGGCTAGAGCTTGCATTTTAACAACACTAACGACAGAGATTCTAGAGACATGAAACATACTCTTGGAGACGACTGACGAAACAAAAATACAGAAACTCATTTGCTGTTGGAATTGCAAGATTGACTGCACGTAGGTCGAGTCCCCCGTTCTGTTTTTGGAGATTATGAACAAATTCTTGTTGAGCTAATTAGAATAGGACAACAAAATAGACAGACGCCTGTACCTATTGAGCCGATTATTAAGGTGGCTTGTCACAGTCAAAATACAAAAATTCTTCTTGTCAGTCTCGTAATGTAGTAGATCGTCACTATAGTGACAACATAACGCAATTGAGACACTGCTAATATAGTTTGAAATGTGTATTAATCAAAAACCAAAATTTCTGGGCTTGTCCGCAAAGCAAAGCTTTGATTTTAGATCCTTTTACTCAAAAGTGCCATGAAAATAAAGGCCCCGTACAAACGGACCCAACATTTTTGAATGTTACATGTTGGGTCCGTTGCACACCTGGTTGCATGTTGTTACATGTCGTTGGGCATGAAAACCATTAAACGGACCCAACGACTCCCAACATTGTTGGCCGTCCGTTTGCACGTAGCTATAAATGTAATCGAAATATGTTAACTTACTAATGCATTCAGGGACCGGATTGCTCCAATTTCCATAAATCTGGCACCTCGTTGTTTTGTGGCCACGAAGAGAGAATTGATAGTTACACTTATATTGAACTGTATCACCAAAGGAATAATTGTTTTCAGACCTGAAAGCCACTTTACCGAAACTGGGCTCATCAGGAGTGGCGCATCTTTGCACTGAAAAAAAAAAAAACAAGAAAGAAAGACGAAAACAACATGACAACATCCTAAGAAACGTTAGTAAACTGTATTTTCTGTAATCACCTAAGTACCCATGTTAAGGCAATGTGAGGACTTTCCCCAGGGACTAAGAATACTGTCCAAACCGAGAAGCCCGTTCTGGCTAAACTGGTCACAGTAAAGAGGGTTTTGACAGTACGGTTTCGCTAATTTACCGTGGCTAATTCTAGTCAGTATCGAGTGGTCAATTGAATGCTTAGTTACTGCTCACAAATGAGACATCTTCTACTTTTCTATCTACTTACATTAAGTCAGAAAACGCATTTTGTTACCCTACCCTCCTTGATTTGCTGTCGGTCAGTACGTTAGTGCCCGGATTTTGTGTAGTATACGTTAGTTTTGTGTATTATACGTTGATAGTGCCCGGATTTTGACGGCTACATTACTCAGACTCAAAGAGCTTATATTTTAAAAAAAAAAAGCGATATTATGTTTCTAACGAATTCTTGTCTCATTCTACTTCTACTCCAGGATGGCGCGTAAACTGAATAGCATATAACTTATGCAAGCTTACTCACGGTAACATGTGGGTTGATTTCCACTCCAGGTTGCGTTTGCAAGACATCTTCTCTCTGCAGAACCCCTCAAGAGATAACCTTGATCCTTATTACACCCGAACACAAACAGCGCGTTATAGGTTGTTCCTGTACTCCTTCGAATGAATCCATTTAACGGTGTTGAAAGACCGCCACATGAAACAGCTAATATAAGAAATAAGCGAAATTAAGGGAATGAAAGAAATATGTTGATATTAATTCCAAACCCAACAGTTGCATGGTAATGTTAAAACGACTCATCGAGGAATAACATAAACCTGATATCAAAAGCTACATATGTATGAGAATATGAATAATAATCCAAAACACAGATCAGTTTTGTGTTTTTGCGCTCTTTGAGTTTTGATGTGCGAACTAGTTGAGATAGTAAAGAATTGAACTCCACGATCAAAAAACAGACTCGATTCTATTGATAAAACTTCAATTTTGCTTCAAACAGTCTACAGTAGCTAAGCAGTAAAGCATGCAGTTTCAAAAGAGACTAACCCCTTTACTAATATTTATCAGGTTATTAAATAAATAATTAATGAGAAGAAACGCTACCTTGGCAACGGAATTTTGGAACTCTCCAGACACCATTTCGGCACTCCACAAGAGGAATACCCACTAGTTTGTAACCTGATTGGCAGCTGTAGTAGACTTTCTCGCCATTCAAATATTTGCTCTGTGAGCCACGCCCGTGAGTGACGTATGACAATTTGGGGGCTTTAGGAGCATTGCAGCTCGGCTCTAAAATAGGGAAAATTGGCGTAAGAATGTTTCAAATAGACTAAATAAATTTATTACGGAAGAGGTCAGAGTTGCGATTCCGCTAAAGGCTGCGCCGACTATGACTTAGTAAGTAGGTGAGTAACTTTATGTTTTACACTCCGCCCGAAGCTAGTAAGAGCGTTACTGCGTGGACATGTTAAAATAGCGGTTATTACATAGTGTTAATTAACTCCCACGAGGACATTTTTAGGTATATAAGCGGCCACGCGGTATTAGACGAGGACAACATAAAGATAGAGCAGAAAATGTAACCATGTTTTTGTGACTGTCTCTATCTCTCTCTCGGAGTCTTCAGTGTTTCAAGTGTGTTCAGAGAAGATTACAGTTTACCGAATAAACCTGTTGAAAGTGCACAAAACTGGTTCGTGATACTCTTCTAAGTAGATACGTCATATATCCAATTCACTTAATCTAGCCAGGGTAGCCCACCCTGGGAGATAAAGATGTATACAATCTAACACTTCATAAGGTATGTACATGATCAACAAAATACCATAAAAATAGATAATAATAATAATAATAATAATAATAATAATAATAGTAATAATAATAATAATTTATTCTTATAGCGCCACTTCCAGTGATACCCAATGGCGCTTTACAAGAAATGTTTAAAATATTAAAAATATTGCTTAAAAGAATGTTACATTGTGAAATTACACAGAAACGAATTAAAAGGGAATAAAATATAGCAAAACTGATTGGGAAAAAACTCTTAAAATACAGCTGTCCGAGAAAGGTTGTCATTAGAAGGGGTGAAATTATTCATTGCCTGCAGACCGCTCATTTCATGGCAATAAGATAATGTGAGCAAAGGCAAAAGTTCGTCGCTAAGGGTCGAAATATCTCGCGTAAAACAACTTATAAGCTGAATTGATGATATCCCAAACGTGAACGCTTTAGGCTTTCATATGGGAATCTTTTTCGATTCAGCTCTATTTTCAGAGTCAAAGAAATGAAAAAAGAAAAATAAACAAACAAACAAACAAACGAGGCACTCTGTCATTCAGGTCTCCTGAATACAGATTTGACAATACAACAATAACGTGGGGAGCCTTAAATGAAAAGGGCGCGTTATTGAATACTGCAAAAGCTTTTAAAAGGTAGAGAGTATTTAAATCTTTTAAAACGCACGTTACCATAAAACGGAGCTCCATATCATAACTAAATTAACTTTAAAACTTGATCTCTCGTTTCCGAAACGCGTCCAAGGCAAAGAGAATTTGAAGTAAGCCAAGTAAAAAGTCAGTCTGTTTCACGACAATCGTCTTGTATGTTTTAGTTTGCGCTAAAATTTAGGGTGACAGCGAATAAGCATTGTGATTGGTTAATCCTGCTGAATTTCAGACTTTCTGAAACTGTGCATTCTACTAACTTTGTTCGCTGAGTGATCATGACATTCGCAGGTGGAAACCAGAAGTTACTCTTCCCACAAATTCTAACCACAGAAAAAATATACATATGACGTGCACAGGTGCGCTTTTGAAAGCATTGTAACACTTGTCCTACCCTATAATTCGCACTAGAATCCCCTCCCTTCCTTTCTCCTCACCCTACCCTACTTACCAGTACAGTTAAAAGTGACTGGAGACCACTGACCCGAGACGCATTGCCTCTCCGGAGTACCCACCATAATATATCCTGGTTTACAACTGTAGTAAATGCGTTCACCGTCTTCATACCGAAGTCTACCATCTCCCAACGTCTGGTAAGCAAACGCTGGAATTTCTGGCATGCCATTACACCAGTGTGCTGTTCAATAAAGGATATCAAACACAGCTCAGTGAGAAAACTACACGAGGAAGGTTAGATGAAATATCGCTACACCTTTTGCAATAACAATGAGGACACAAATACAGGGTGCGAATACATTTTCTTTTTTAAAAAGTCACAGGCAAAGTTTCTGATGTGTCAAGTTTCCTTATTTTAACAACAACGAAAACTACTTTTAAGCCGGATAGATATTTTAAGAGTGCAAACGAAGACCCACGTGGCTAAAAAAAGTTGGCACACCTGACCTGGCCTAATCTCAAAATTGAAAAAGTATATTATCAAAAGTTTTCCTAAACAGAGACAACAAAAAGAACAACAATAACAAACAAACAAACAAACAAACCAAAAGAGAGAGTTATTGAGTACTGATTGGTTTTGTTATCAGCATTGATTGTAGTATCAGATGAATTGTTGATCTATGACCGAAAACTAAAAACGACATTTTTTTTATTACCAAGACACTGTGGTTGTTGTCCGCTCCATGACCCATTTATGAGGCAGGTTCTCTTTGAAGATCCGACGAGTGTGTAACCAGCTCCACAGTTAAAGAACACGCTATTGGGATGCGTTGTCTCGGCTCCAAAGATCCAGCCGTGTTCTGGAGGCGCCAGCTTTCCACAGTCCTGTCCTAGAACATATATTCTATATTTTATGTAAACGCGGGTTATATTTACGTTAAATTTAAGCTAATTTAGATCTCGATTATTTTGTAACGTGCTTAATAAATCAATCTATTTTTTCTTGGCTGGTTAGCGCGGAGTTATTAAAGTTTCTGAATTGAGGATCAATAATGATTTAGTGAAAAAGAAACAGGACAAGTAAATAAAATCGATAAAAAGTCGCCGTTTTGTCATACAAAGAGCATCAATAGACCATCAACACACGCCTAATTTGTTACTTACATAGTCTTGATATGGACATTACGATGACGCTTTTATTTACTTGTTTCTGAACTGACTGTTACAGAATTGCTTCATACTACCAGTAAGTCGTTTGTAGTGTTTATTATTAGTTTTAACACATGTTCTCGAAGTGAACTATTACAATAAAAAAATAATAACTCAGTACTACCTCGACAGGACATATTCACACTTGACCACTTTCCATCTGCTTGACACATTCGACTAGCTTCACCGTAGAGAAAAAATCCTTCCTTGCAGCTAAATGTTATAACACTTAAGTATTTTGTGGAGTTTCCGTGATATATGGCATACACAGGGACAGTTATGGGACCACAGTCAACCACTAGAGAAAAGAAGACTAGACTAGGATCAAAATACATAAGTGAAATTAACCATTGTGAGTACTAAGATGTGACAAATCCATCTAAACTGCAAGTTCTATAAGGGAAGTGAGATCTGGAATTAAGGAAACTGTTTTTGACCATGACGAGGGTTGAAACCATGACCTCTAGATTAGATCTTACCGACTGAGCTCTCTGGCGCGGCTCATCGCGTCAGTCTCGAGAGCCCTTTCAAATGTCAGCCAAAGGCTAGGAGAATAATGGTTGCCTAGACTTGTAAACGTGACACAGGAACAAGTGTTAATCTTTCAAGTGGGCTGCATACAGCATTTCATCTTCATAGACCTCTACATGTATTGCAAAAACAGAATTTATTGAATGTACAGAGGAGAGGTCATTCTCAAAATGTTCTCCTTATAGCCAAGTTCTTTTCAAATCACGTCCTTCTTTATCGACGGTCGAGTATTCTTCAGGATATTTGCTTTTTATATCGCATTCAACGATTTGTTTCTGGATTAATTGAGTACGCGTGTATAAATACGTAAACAAAAATCAAGAGCCTCCATTCAAGAAAAATTATACATCATTGCCAAAGAACGAAAACGCGATGAACATGGTGCGTCATTTCAATCATCGCCCAAATAGACCCGCAGGCTCATCACAAGACTCATTTGCGTACAATAAAAGTTTACGGCACCCGACCAGTTAGCCTCACCGTCGAAGTTTTGCGCATCAAGACTCTTCTTTTTTTTCCGACCACTGAAGTATTCAGTTGTTCCAAAGCAATCAACGCTTTCAAGTGATAAAGTTGGTGGTCTGTCCCGTTCCGGAAAATCTCTTAATCTCTCCTATTAACTTTCTTCACAAAACATATGCATGTCACTCTACGTCACGCCGCGATTCTTATCCCCAGTCTCCACGATCTCTGTTAGGATAGTCGGGACCATGATCCTTCTGGCGTGCACACACGAAAACTTTTAGAGTTTCGCTGCAAAAGCATGCGAGACTAAACAGGATATATCTTACCAAAAGAAGCTTACAGAACAGTGAACAGGAAAACCTGCCATTACATTAGTATTATATTTAAGATATCATCATCAAAATCAAAACGGCCGGCTTCACTTTCCATTCTTTGAATTTCTACACAGGGAAATCAAATAAGGTGAAGAATGGAAGAATCATCTTTATAGATGGAGCCAAGCAATGGAAGAAGAAGAAGAAGAAGAAGAAGAAGAAGAAGAAGAAGAAGAAGAAGAAGAAGAAGAAGAAGAAGGTGTATAGAAAGTAACATTATTTACTACTAAAAACAGTATTCAGCAGCAGAGCAAAATTTTGCAGGAACGAATAACACTGAAGATTAGGTAAAATTTGACGTCACTCGCTATATGTCCTTTGTTTTCTTTTGTTGATTATTTTTACACACATAATCAAACTAAGACTTTCGTGATAACCCTGTCTATACCTTCGCAGAAAGATTCCTGTCCACTCCAATTCCCGGTTGACAGACACTGTCTTATTTTCGATCCTCGTAGATTAAAGCCTTCGTCACACATAGATTGCACCTTGTGCGGGTATGTAGTTAGATTACCAACTAAAGATCCATTGACTGGAGCTTTAAGAGCACCACAATCTTTTACTGTTGAATAAAAAGCATATTTCTGCAGTTAAGGTAGTATGCAACACTTAAACTTAATGTACTTCTAATAATTGTTTTTATGTTCTTGAATTTCCACGAAAAATCCTTGACGTGCGAAGTTGTCTAGGAGTCCACAAGACAGGAGAGCCACTAGGGTTCGACTCTCTACTGAACCTTTATGTTCGTTTGTTTGTTGTTGCTTTTGTCTTTTAATCATTTTTTTTTTCTCTTGGCTTGTTTTCTCTTTATTCTTTTCGATTTGTTCCTATAGCGCTGGCAACTTTTCGACTTTTTCTTTTTCTAACGCCTGTTATCTACCTACAGCAGTCTGTCAAAATAAATGGGTCTTCGGAGTAAAATCCAGTAAGAAAAAACAACTTTTTACAAACGTATACATCATAAGGTAAAGAGAGTAGACTGCTTCAATCGTCTGCGACACCAAAGATAGCAAGTTAGATAAAGAGACAACAGTGCGTATAATGTTTTTGGATGAAGAGAACAAGAGAAATCAAATAAAAATTTATAAACAATGCGATATCCCGAGAAGTATCCAGAAAGCCGGGCAAATCAGCTCTTTATAGATCTTGTTAAGTCCAAAGATATCTTAAAGACCATAAAAATCATCAAGAACAGGAAGCGCTGTTGGGTCACGCCGCTAGCTTCCCATATGAAAAAAAAAGGTTAAAAAGCTTCTCCGGGAAAGGCATTCCCGAGAGAAGTTTTGAAATATAGAATATTACCTACTAGTGTACTTTACCAGTGGGTTTGAGACTAATACAGACAGGTCGGCATGCATGGCAGAACTTTAAAATCTCCAGGAATATTTGATAAGATAGAAATATGACAGCATTTACACAATATTTCATCTTTAATTTTTGCCTTTTTGTCCACGTCGGGTCTGGGGCGTGTGTTTATTTACCTTCACAAGTCGTCTCGTAACCATCCCACGTTCCATTAGACTGACACTTTCGCACAGAGGAACCACGAAGAATAAATCCTGAGTCACAGCTGAATGTGACAATACTCGGGTATACCGTCAGATTACCAAATATAGAGCCGTTCATGGGAGACGATAGACCACCACAGCTAACAGCTACAAGAGTAAAAATAATTCCAACAATTACTCAAATTTTCTCAAAACACTCCTCAAAATTGGTCAAGAGCTCTTTGTTAGACTATCAAACACTTGTCTTACAACGATCTACTTACGATCACATAAAGTATCGGTTCCACTCCAATTCCCAGTTGACAGACACTGTCTTATTTTCGATCCTTGCAGCTTAAAGCCTTCGTCACACATGAATTGCACTTTGTGTGGATATGTAGTCAAATTACCAACTAGACTTCCATTGCTTGGAGTGTTAAGTGCGCTACAATCTTTTGCTGTTGAAAAAATAATAATACTGGTGAAAATTGGTTAACATTATAAGAAACACCGACATACAATACTAGAGCTTACTTTATTTTTATCTCTTTTCGTTGCCTTAGGTCTTTTAGTTCAGTTTAAAGGGAAATGGAGAAACACTATCCACTCTTCGGCATGCCCCATTTTCCTGATGTTTTAAGCCATGGGGTTTAAGGAGTCCAATGTTCTCCATCCCATTACTTTTAAATGCTGAAATACAGAACCCCATCATTTGATAAATAAATCTATCTAATCATCATTGGACAAACTACTCGTCTACAACCTATGGCTGCAGAAACATCAAACTACTTACTGAGACTGGTTGTCATTATTTTCTCTACCTCGGTGGACAGTTAACAAATTCGATACAAAACTCATTTTTGCAAAAAGAAGAAATAAATTATGCTGTTGATCGACCGTCCGCCCGTGTGTTTGCTATCATGAAATGAAAGTTTACTTTCCAGGAAATACCAAGTTGATATTATGGTAAGGAATTAGGCATTACCACCCACTGACAAAGAACGTCAGGATTCAACTCAAATAAAAACAAAGGCTATATTTGCTAAAAAAAGACACAACGTACCGTTAAAACGTGTACAAGTATAGCTCAAACCGTTTCAGTCTTTTATTGTGTTGATCTATTCACATCTTATTAAAACTCTCACTGATGACAATTCATTACATTTCAAACATCACAAAAATCAACTTAGCAAAAAAAAAAAAAATAACAAACTAAAATGAAAGCAAGGCCAAAAGTAGGTCAGGCAATCGACTTGGAGACTGTCCACTTGAGTTTTTACAAATTGTACCTTCACAAATCGTCTTATAACCATCCCATGTGCCATTAGACTGGCACTTTCGTACGGAGGAACCACGTAGAATAAATCCTGGGTCACAGCTGAATGTGATACTATTCGGATATACTGTCAGATTACCAGATATAGAGCCGTTCATGGGAGAAGATAGACCATCACAGTTTACAGCTACAAAAGTAAAAATAAATCCAACAATTACTAAAATTATCTCAAAACAATTCCTAAGGGCTCAGTTGCTTACGATAAATCACATTCTCGCCACATTTCGTTGTACCTTCACAGAAACTTTCATTCCCACTCCAATTACCAGTGGACAGACACTGTCTTGTTTTTGATCCCCGCAGTTTAAAGCCTTCATCACACACAAATTGTACCATGTATGGATACGTAGTCAGATTACCAACTAAAGATCCATTGCTCGGAGATTTAAGAGCGCCACAATCTTTGGCTGTTGAAAAAAAAGCGGATTATATCAAGACGTGCTGCAGTAGATGTGATGCCTGAGACTCTTTGATTTGACTTTTCGTTTTTTTTAGTTGAGAATTCGAGTAAAACTGTTGTCTTCACTAAAACTTCTACGCAGCTGATACTTTAATCTATTTGAGTTTAAAACTCAACTAACAATACTTTTCTGACAGGTTGGGGGAAAAAGGGTCCCTTCACTCAAATTAATACATTTTCCTCTCATTACCTGTTCCTACCCTGCAGCAGAAGCAAAATCATTCAATGGAAATGGGCTTCATGATTCTGTCGGCGTTATGTCAAAAAATTACAGAATGCATTGAAACAATATGCCGTTTATCGACTGTCCCCCACCCCGTGCGTTGATTATTGCAGTGCCATTTCAAAGGACAGAACAAAGTATTGTAAGAATGAAGAAGATCTTGCAAAGTTAAGCAAAAATCTCCAGAAATCGAAAAAATCCCAAGTAACTCAGACTAAGAAAAATATTTTCTCCAAAGCTTGAGACAGAAGGCAAAGCTTTCACAGGGGTGGCCCTATAACATTAAGAATCTGTCCTCTGGACGCTTAGCACATTGTACCTTCACACACCGTCTCATAATCATCCCATGTTCCATTAGACTGGCACTTTCTTACAGAGGAACCACGTAGAATAAAACCTTGGTCACAGCTGTAAGCTCAATTCTTACTTAAAACTCCAACAAACAACATTCCAATAAAAGACTGTCCCCCGAATTATTTAAAAATTGTACCTTCGCAAATCGTCTTATAACCGTCCCATGTTCCATTAGACTGGCATTTTCCTACTGAGGAACCACGTAGAATAAATCCTGGGTCACAGCTGAATGTGACAGTATTTGGGTATACCGTCAGATTACCAGATATAGAACCGTTTATGGGAGAAGACAAACCACCACAGTTTACAGCTACGAAAGTGAAAATAATTGCAGCTATCACACTAAACTGATCTCAAATCACTTGCCACATTTTCGACATATTTTTTTGTATAGTACCTTCACAGAAACTTTCGTTTCCGCTCCAATTCCCAGTTGACAGACACTGTCTTGTTTTCGATCCTCGCAGATTAAAGCCTTCATCACACATAAATTGCAGCTTGTGAGGATATGTAGTCAGATTGCCAGCTAAAGATCCATTGCTTGGAGTTTTAACACCACCGCAATCTTTTGCTGTTGTAAAAAATGTGGATAATAAGATAACATCAAACCAAGAGGTACAGTAGGTAAGTTGCCTAGGAATGTTTGTTTGTGGCTTGCCTTTTTTGTTTCCCTTCGTTGTCTTCACTCAGAGCTCTATTCAGCCGATACTTTACCTTTGAGGTTAGGGTTAGAAAAAGAGGTTGGAAAAAGAGTACCTTTACTCCTATACATTTCTCAATTATCACAAAACTACCTTCCTTCAGCATCGTTCAGTGGACATGGGTGTCATACTTGTTTTTCTTTGATGTCGACAATTAAAGAATGTGAAGTTATGAATATATGATAATCATATACGTGAACTGCCGGGTGAAGAATTAAAGGAAAGATGATCATCGCAGCGATAGACGCAACTTGTGCAGTTAGGAAAAGAAAGCCTAAAAAAAATTCAGGCTTGTACTGGAGCCTGAGTTTTTTCCAGGCTTTCTTTTCGCAATCTCACCAGTTGCGTCCATAACTGCGATGATAATCTTTCTAATAATCAAAGAATATACTATCACGTTTACTGTTGTCAACTCTACTCTACATCACGTGACCTAATTACCATACATGACACCTCCCCATTGAAATAAATAGAACGGCAGAGGGGACAAACAATGAAAGTGCTGAGCAACAGTTTATGTCAATATTTGTACAAAACCTAAAAAAATATATATATAAATCAAGCCTGTCAGGAGGCTTGACAGTTAGGCCATTCCTGGTGACTCGTAAGCTCCTTCCAGGAGACAAGGAAGGGAAGAAAGCTCTGAGACTGCCCCAGGCTGCTGTTGGTCACAAGGAGGTTTCACCGTTGTGCGTTCAGAACTTACTGTCGCTGATGGCGTATATTCTTCTTCATTCTCCAATGATGAGCTAGCTTCAGGTTCTTTCATTAGGTGGCACCTGTTTCTACGCAGAGTGTTCCCGAGTGGGCGATACACTATTTATAAGTGACAACTGCTGGTGCTCAGGAGCCATTTTCGTTCTCCCCTGATCTCTTTTCCAGCTCTAAACCTTTTAATGGCCTCGCATGGGGATCATAGTAGTTTCCTGTGCAGCCAATACTTTCTCACGTGCATCCAACTCCACCCTTGGCTAAAGAAGCTCAGCAGTGGTGGGTAATTCGGACTTAAGTCTTCGACTGTCTAACATATGTGAGGGTGAAAGGCCAATAACACTGACAGAGGTATTTCGTTACTCTAATAGGGCGATATAGGGATCCTCCTCTTTCATTAAGAGTTACTTGATAGTTCCTATCGTTCTCTCGCTCATTTCGTTAGACTGGGGATAGCGCGAACTAAAGGTAGGAATTCTAAATCCCCATGAAGATACAAGATTTTGCAGTTTACGGCTTGCAAATGCAATAGTGTTTGCGTCAATTCATCAGGTACTCCATGTTGGGCAGAAATTTACTTTAAATGAGTTATTACCGAAGAGGCTATCTTGGTTTGAAGTAGGCTGATTTCAGGAAACTTGGAGAAATAATCCACAACACAGAGGTAAGTTTGTCCTCTAAACACAAACAAATCTGCTCCAAGCTTTTGCCATGGACTAATAGGAACTTCGTGAGGAATAAGGGGCTCCTTCTGATTATTTATACGCCACTCAGCACATTTACTACAACGAATCACTGTATTCTCAATGTCCTCTGTCATACCAGGCCAGTACATCATTTCACGTGCATGTGCTTTGCTTTTCTCGGTTACTTGATGACTCCCATGTACCAGGTTCAGCATATTCTTCCAGAGCCTTGGTGGGAATAGCTATTTCACTTCCAGAGACATAAGGTCGTCTCCTTCATACTCTTGATCTCGGACATTCCCGTAGGGTCGCACTTCCTCCGGGACTCTTCTCCAGTCTCAGTTGCTGCAGAAGTTGGAGGTCTCTGAGGTAGCTATTTGCATCTGTAACTTAGAGGGAAACTCTTCACAAGGCTGTGCAGCAGAACTTCCATATCTGACTGGAGATCTTCACGGGTCGCACTTCCTCAGGGACTCTTCTCCAGTCTCAGTTGCTGCAGAAGTTGGAGGTCTCTGAGGTAGCTATTTGCATCTGTGACTTAGAGGGAAACTCTTCACAAGGCTATGCAACAGAACTTCCATATCTGACTGGCGATCTTCATCAAGAGACTCATTGAACAGGTTAACTCTAGGTAATGCATGTTTAACGGGAATATTTGGCCCAGGTCTGTACGTGATATCTCGGGAATACTTCTGGAGTCTCAAACCATCCTCTGAAGCCTTGGTGATATCTGGTTGAGATTCTTCTTCGTGAGTGCTTCTAATGGATCATGATCTTTAACAACTTTGAATGGCTGCTCATAGACATACTGGTGGAACTTTTCACAAGCAAAAACAATAGCCATAAGTTCTTTCTTCATTTGTGTATAGGTCCTGTTCAGAAGCACTCAGGATCTTGAGTCATAAGCCAGAGGGTGATCCTCCTGAAGCAAAAAAGCACATAAGCCATCCTTTGAAATATCAGTTTCAATCACAACTTCTTTGTGAGAATCAAAGAGTTTTAAGACGGGTGCATTAGTTAGCAAGCGTTTTATATCCTGCAGCAGTGCCATTCTGTCATTTTTGAGGAGGACGCGCAAAGGCTCTGATACATCTGCTATGCTGGAAATAAACTCATCTAGGTAGTTAGCTATTCCAAGAAAACAGCGAAGATCTTCCTTTGTCTTAGGTTGAGGATATTCTCCGATCGCTTTCGCCTTGTCGGGGTCAGGTTTTACGCCCTCCGCAGACTCCATTTGGCCAACATACATAGCCTCGAGTACTAGGAACTGGAACTTAGCAGGGTGAGCATTACTCGCACTAGCAAAATCCTAAACTGTATGCTATCATGCTCAGTGTCATCCTTTTCACCAATAATCACATCATCAAACACCACATAGACTACCGCAATGTCGCCAAACAACTGGTCATTGCGTTTTTGAAAGACCTCGAGGACCGAGCTAATACCAACGGGGCACCTTAGAAACAAATCGTCCAAAAGGGGAGTTGAAGTTACAAAGGGAACTCTCTTCCCCCAAAAGGATGGGTGCCAAAACCCATCCTTTTCACCGAGTATAGAGAACACACTTTTACCAGCCACCTTTGAGGCAGTGTCTTCAGCTGTTGGGATCCTGTAGTGTTCACGTTTAGGTGTCGGGTATCCAAACAAAGGCGTTTACCATCTTTCTTTCTAGCTATCACAAGACTATTCACCCAATCAGTTGGTCTGTCCACGATTTTCTTTCCCCGCGACAATAACTGAATGGAACAAACTGCCGAAAGAAACTGTTACCAGTCAATCTCTCACTATTTTTAAAAGTAACCTCCTTTAGGTTATCGTTTATTAGCAGCTTATACTAGTTTTCATTTGTAATTTTAGCTTTCATTATCATGTTTAGTGTTTTAGAGTTAGCGTGATGTCTCTCTTGGATGTCGCTGACAAAACTATATTTAGATTTAGATTTAGATTCGTTTCCGATCCGGTGTCCAACTTAAAGTTAATAATATCTCCAGCAACTTCCATTTTACTGTACCAGGCCTCGGTTTCCAACAAATCTACCTCCAACCGTCCAGCAAAACGTTCAAAATCTGGGCATGGCAAAGGGACAACTGTGTGTATCTTCCTGCTGCGCTGGCTGCACATTTTCGCCAAATGATTTCTTCCATCAGGGTTTAGGGCATTGTCTTGGAAGATGTTTAGTACAACACCTTGAGCAGTTAAAGGGATCAGTTGACACGAACAGAAATTCCTTTTCTGCCGAGGGGCTTCTTATTTTCTTTAGCCGGGCCTTAGTTACTTCAGCTGAAAGGTAGTGAGACAAGGCCTTCTCAAGCGTCAACTTTTCGACATCTATGCACAAAAGTTGGCCCTGAACTTTAGCATCTCTTATTCCAAACACTAGATGATCTCGAACCATAGTAACAGTCGACGCCGTGTACTCACAATTTTCAATCATTCTCTGGAGCTCTGTGACAAACTGATTAATTGTTTCACCTTCTTGTTCACTCCGATTCCAGAATTTGAATCGTTCAAACGAAGTGTTTTTCCGAGGAGTACGATAATCTTTGAATTTCTTCAGCACCAAGTTAAGCTTCTTTTTATCTTCCTTGGTTCCAAATTCAAAGGCGTTACAGACTTCCGGGCCGTTTTCCCAATGCAATGCAAAAAATCGCCACTCGCGTTTCTTCATCTTGCTGCTCGGCTTAGGTCGCTTTCAAACACAGTTCAAATCATTGCCTCCAACGCTTCCAATTCTCGTCTAATTTCGTTCCAAACACAAAGTACTCGGGGGCTTAAATTGGTCCATAGATTCTCCCTTTACGGCTACCACCTTATCACATTTATTGTTGTCAACTCCACTTCTGCAACCACCATGGCGGCTCTCAACTCAACGAGCACGTGCTAAAACACGTTAATGCCCCCTTGGTATTAGCATATTACTCCCTACCTCCCCATAACGGCAACCTCTCCACAGAGGCCACTTTTGTCTGTCCCCAAGGAGGCCCTTGTGGAGAGGTTCGACTGTACTTACCTTGGCAAACCGTCTCATAGCCATCCCATGTTCCATTCGACTGACACTTTCGTACAGAGGAACCACGAAGAATAAATCCTGGATCACAACTGAATGTGACAATATTCGGGTATACCGTCAGATTACCAGATATAGAGCCGTTTATGGGAGAGGATAGACCGCCACAGTTTACAGCTAAAAAAGTAATATAATTCCAGCAATTACCAAAACTTTTTTCAAAACACCTCTCAAAATTGGTCAAGAGCTCTTTGTTAGATTATCAAACCCTTGTCTCACAACTATCTACTTACCATCACATAAAGTATCGTTTCCACTCCAAGTCCCATTTGACAGACACTGTCTTATTTCTGATCCTCGCAAAGTAAAGCCTTCGTCACACATAAATTGCACCTTGTGTGGATATGTAGTCAGATTGCCAACTAAAGATCCATTGCTTGGAGCGTTAAGTGCACTACAATCTTTCGCTGTTGAAAAAAAATAATGATACGAGAGAAAATCTGTTAGAATTATAAGAAAGACAAGAAATGCATGAGCTCACATTATTTTTAGTTCTCGTTTATTGTTTGATTTCTTTAAATTCTGTTTAAAGGATAACAGCGAAGAAACATCATCCACTCCTCACCATGTCACATTTGCCTGATATTTTCAGCGATGGGTTTTATCAAGTTAAATGTTATCGAAACCATCACATTTTTGAGATACACAACTCTACATTCAAATCAACGCACTAATCCACTGTTGCATAACTGCGCTACTCGTCCGCAACCTGTGGTTGCAGAAACATCAAAACCAGATATTGGCGCTGGGTGTCACTACTTTATCTACTAAGGTGGACACTGATTTTACAAAATTCTATGATTCAAATCTCTTTTGTGCAAGAAGAGGAAATAAATTCAGCCGCTGATCGACCGTCCGCCTGGCGTTAACACATAAAAGAACGTTTACTTCCAGAAAAGACCAAACTGATGTTATGGTAAAAAATTAGGCATTCCCACAGACGACAAAGAACATCAACATTAAACTCAAATGAAAATAAATTCTTTTCACTAAAAAATGCGACAAATTACCCTTAAAAGGTGTGCAAGAATAGCTCAAACCTTTTCAGAATTTTATTGTGATGCACTATTAACATCTTATTTCTTTGAAAAGTCTGGCTAATAACATCCCTGAATACATTTCAAATAGCACAAAAAACAATTTCACACAAAATACTGAAATAACAAATAAAAATAAATGTATTTATTAAAACACGGTAAACTTTTACAGGTTACTGTTTCCTCGCAAACAGCTGTTAAGTTAATATAGACAAGGTCAAAAGTAGGCCACCCAATCGACTTGGAGAGTGCCCACTAGATTTTTTACAAATTGTACCTTTGCAAACCGTCTTATAACCATCCCATGTCCCATTAGACTTGCACTTTCGTATAGAGGAGCCGCGTAGAATAAATCCTGGATCACAGCTGAATGTGACAATATTCGGGTATACTGTCAGATTACCAGATATAGAGCCGTTCATGGGGGAAGACAGACCACCACAGTTGACAGCTACAAAAGTAATAATAATTGCAACAATTGCTAAAACAACATCAAAACAAAGAGCTGTTTCTTACAATCAATCACATTCTCGCTGTATTTGAGAATATATCTTCGTACCTTTACAGAAACTTTCGTTTCCACTCCAATTCCCAGCTGACAGACACTCTCTTATTTTCGATCCTCGCAGAGTAAAGCCATCGTCACACATAAATTGCACCTTGTGTGGATAGGTAGTCAGATTACCAACAAAAGATCCATTCCTTAGAGTTTTAAGAGGGCCGCAATCTTTTGCTGTTGGAAAAAAATGTGGACAAATCAACTTTGGATCATAGCCAAGACGTTTATATACTACCAAAAACTGTTTGACTAGAATGTTTTCTCTTTATTCTTTTTCATAGTTTTAGGCATTTTACCTTCGCAAGTCGCCTCGTAACCATCCCATGTTCCATTAGACTGGCACGTTCGTACAGAGGAACCGCGTAGAATAAATCCTGGGTCACAGCTGAATGCGACAATATTCGGGTATACTGTCAGATTACCAGATATAGAGCCGTTCATGGGAGAAGATAGACCACCACAGTTAACAGCTAGAAAGGTAAAAATAATTGCATCAATAACTAAAACAATGTCAAAACAACTTTAAAGAGCTGTTTCTTACAATCAATCGCTTTCTCGCTATATTTAAGGCTATTTCTTCGTACCTTCACAGAAACTTTTGTTTCCACTCCAATTCCCAGTTGACAGACACTCTCTTATTTTCGATCCTCTCAGATTAAAGCCTTCGTCACACATAAATTGCACCTTGTTGGGATATGTAGTCAGATTGCCAACAAAAGATCCATTACGTGGAGTTTTAAGAGGGCCGCAATCTTTTGCTGTTGCAAAAAATGTGGAAAATATCAGCTTTGGATCATACCCACTGAAGACGTTTATGAACAATTAAAGACTGTTTGACTAGAATGTTCTCTCTTCAATCTGTTTCATAGTCTTAGGCATTTTACCTTCACAATTCGTCTCGTAACCATGCCACGTCCCATTAGACTGGCACTTTCGTACAGAGGAACCACGCAGAATAAATCCTGCGTCACAGCTGAATGTGACAATATTCGGGTATACCGTCAGATTACCAGATATAGAGCCGTTCATGGGAGAAGGTAGACCACCACAGTTAACAGCTAGAAAAGGAAAAATAATTCCAACAATTACTAAAACTTTCTCAAAACACTTCTCATGGGTGTTGCTTAACATCAATCATCATTCATCAATCACATTCTCGACATATTTCGTCGTACCTTCACAGAAACTTTCGTTTCCGCTCCAATTGCCAGTTGACAGACACTGTCTTATTTTCGATCCTCGCAGAATAAAGCCTTCATCACACATAAATTGCACCTTGTGTGGATAGGTAGTCAGATTGCCAACTAAAGATCCATTGCTTGTAGTTGTAAGCGTTCCGCAATCTTTTGCTTTTGAAAAAAAGCGGATAATATTAAGTTGGGATCATACCCAAGACGTTTATATGCTGCAAAAGACTGTTTGACTAAGCCGTCTCTTCATTAAACATAACATAACATAAAGCCTGTATTTGACACTATAAGAGCTAAAGCTAAAACACTTGTGAGATCGTTTGTACGACTGAACTAAAATAGGCAGGGGGTCAGCGGTCAGCAAGAAAAATGGCAGTAATTTTTTGCTTTGTTAATTTATAGTGAATTTAGCTTTTCAAAGTTGCGTTTTCTTTCACCTTTTTTCTTCTTATTTCTTGTTACATGTTTTCTTATTTCGATTAAGTACCATTATGGGGGTCTACTAACAGAAGAATTCAAGAATTGATTGGAGAAGACTTTCGAGCCTCTACGGACATGGATTGAAAAAGTGCGAGTAAAAATTAAAAACTAGCATAAATATATGACAAACGTTTAAAAAATAAACTATTTTTAAACCGTTCCTGGTATATTTACGCTAATTTCTATTTCTACTTGAAAATGACATGAGGTCGAGAAGGCGTGACTTTCTATGGCTAATTTTTATCACAATGTATATAAAAAAATCTCATCGAGATTTTCTTTGTTTGGTAGAGAAATCGAGAAAAAGTATTGTCTTTTCTTAGTATTTCATTTAGCTTATACTTTCATCGTCCCCACAGTTCATGGATTTTCATAAAGAAATGATCTATTTTTCAGTTGGGTTGAACTGTCCTTTCAACCATCATTTCGAGCAACTCTCTCACTAGGCAAGAAATTACCCTGGGTCTACTTTACATTTTCGTCTTTTTCTTCTTTATTCTTCCTTGACTTCTACTCCTACTCCTAACAAGTCAATTAATAGTAACCGTTTTAATAGCCAAAGCTGGACATGTTTGGGTTACCTGACCGTGGGAATAAAAGCAACGTAAACTCGGTGTGGGTAATGTTTTAATGTTATTAAATGAACCTAATTTTGCGATTCGCCAGAATCTACAGACCACTGGAAAACTGAACGAGACTAATGAACCAAGGTCAGCTCTGACCTCAAAACATGATCACCTGTAAAAAAAAAACTCACTTTTCTCGGATGGATAGTTTACCAAATTTTCTTACTCATGGTGCTACGTAGGCGCGTGCTTCGGGCTCGCGAAAGCTCCGCTAAATAAACTACCTGTCCTAAACTGCGGCAGGCACATTTAGTGGACAAGGCGTACCTATTTGTCTGCATTATGTGAACAATTTAAGCTCGGATTAAAACAATAAGTTTCACCAAAAGCAGAAGAACAATGTGCCATTTATCACCACCCTGTCTGCCTCTTCAAAAATTGTTGCAGTGCAACTTCAATAGACAGAGAAAACCATGCAAAAACAGTAATTATGACGGTATTTCCAAACAGTTTGACCAAAAAAAGCTTTACGTCTCATAGTCTCGGGAAAACATCCTAATCAACGTCAGTTGAGAAAGTATATTTTAATTACAGCTTGAGATAGACAAAAACGCTTTCGCATGTGTGGTCTTAAAACATTTAAAAGAATCTGAGAATCGAAACATTTTGGGAACTTCACCTTCGCAAGTCGTCACATAACCATCCCATGTTCCATTAGACTGGCATTTTCGTATAGAGGAACCGCGTAGAATAAATCCTGGGTCACAACTGAATGTGACAATATTCGGAAATACCGTCAGATTACCAGATATAGAACCGTTCATGGGAGAAGATAGACCACCACAGTTTACAGCTACGATAATAATAAAAATAAATCCAACAATTACTCAAACTTTCTGGAAACAATTTTCAAGGGCTGTTGCGTACAGTCAGTCACATTCTCCACATATTTCTTCGTACCTTCACAAAAACTTTCGTTTCCGCTCCAATTCCCAGTTGACAGACACTGTCTTATTTTCGACCCTCGCAGATTAAAGCCTTCATCACACATAAATTGCAGCTTGTGAGGATATGTAGTCAGATTGCCAACTAAAGATCCATTGCTTGGAGTTTTAAGAGGGCCGCAATCTTTTGCTGTTAAAAAAATGCGGATGATATCAAATTAAGATCATGCTTGCTTGTTTTTATTGATTGCCTTCGATTCGTTGAGAAATCGGGAGTCTTTATCTTGGCTCGGTCTCAAGCCCGCGATTCTCCTCAAATCAAACAAGCTTTTATATTTCATAGCTGACTTTAGCTTTAAAAATATAGAAAAAAATCCTCCATTTTACTTGCTTGGACGGATCCACGAACAAGTAAGTGTTAAGCGAATGGCCTTTAAGAATAGGCTTTAACCCTTGACCATTAAAGTTCTGTTCCATGGATTTCATAGAATGGAAGTTTTTTTTAGGACCCCAGCGTGACTGATAGTATCGAAATCCTTGGACAAATGAATTAATACACAGTCTGTTAAAATTCCGTTTGAGCTTGTTTTCTCATGGCATCAGAAGAATGAGTAACTGCTAATTCTGTAGAGCGATGACGACCGACGCCATAATGAAACAGAGAGAGAGCAAGCCATTCTGCTACAGACGAGTCATTAATTGCCTATTTTCTCATTAACAGTAACATTTATTTAAACCGCGCAAATTCAACTATACAGTTTTCTCGCTTCTCAAGTATTTTAGAAATTGATGGAAGAATGGATATTGGTCTATAATTATCGATTTCGGTCAATGATCCGGAGACAACCGTGCTGGAGACCGAGCCGCTGCTCTCTCAAGCTTATGTAACTAGTCGTTGTTCAAGTTCACGGTAGTCTAACACTCTGAAAACAATTAGCCCGTGAAAACAACCGACATTTTTCGACGCCAACGCTGTTTTCCCACCGAAACAAAGTCTGAGAAAAAACTGAAGAAATTCCATACTGCTGAATTGTTACAACCCAGATCTGGGCACTTCTGATTGGTCGTGTCGCGAGAGAAATTTGCTTCAATTCATCATTAAATAATTGCAACCCGTCGTTAAAATTCAGCTGCCGTAACATAATTTAGTGGAAATAAGCGCCATTGCTCTGTTAGATTTATGCCGAGAATTAAAAAATACGTTGAAACAATCATTTTTATTATGAGTTTAACCACTACTAGAAATGCAACATGCCGTTTATCGACCGTCCGCCTGTCGGTTAATTATTTCAGTGCAATCTCAATGGGCAGGGCAAACTGTTACAAACGTCACGAAGTACTGCCAAAGAGTTTGAAGAAAGGTCTCCGATGCAATTGACTGAAGGAAGAACGTTTATTTTAACCACAGCTTAAGAAAAATGGAAACAGGCCTTATACCATTTCGTGAAATCTGTATACTAGATATTGTACCTTCGCAAACCGTCTTATAACCATCCCATGTTCCATTAGACTGGCACTTTCGCACAGAGGAACCACGTAGAATAAATCCTGGGTCACAGCTGAATGTGACAATATTCGGGTATACCGTCAGATTACCAGATATCGAGCCGTTCACAGGAGAATATACACCGCCACAATTTACAGCTACAAAAAGTAATTGTAACAGTTACTCAAAAACTTTACAAGTGCTGTTGCTTGCAATCAACCACATTCACGACAAACTTCTATGTACCTTCACAGAAACTTTCGTTTCCACTCCAATTCCTAGTTGAAAGACATTGTCTTATTTTTGATCCTCGCAGAATGAATCCTTCATCACACACAAATTGCAGCTTGTGCGGATATGTAGTCAGATTGCCAACTAAAGATCCATTGCTTGGAGTTTTAAGAACGCCGCAATCTTTTGCTGTTGACAAAAAGCGGATTATATCAAGTTAGAATCATACCCGAGACGAAGAGTAGATATACTGCAAATAACCGTTTCACTATGGCATCTCTTTATTGCTTATTCCTTTTTTTTTTTCGTTTGGTGGAGAAATCAAGAAAGAATTGTTGTTTTTATTCAGTATTTTATTCAGTTGATACAAATGTAATTTTATCGGCCTTAGAGTTAATGGAGTTAAAATCTCTGCAGGTTTTTCAGAGAATGAGGTAAAGAGCTCTTTTCTAGTTCAGTCATCATTATATCACAACCCTCCTTCACCTCATTCAGTGGAAATTGGTTCAACTCATTGGTCTGCATTTTCGACAATTTGATTTAGGATTTAAACAATCATTTGCACCAAAAGTAAAAAAATATACATGTATGTAATTCATTTATCGCCGGACTATCTGTCTGTCTTAATTACTGCAATGAATCCTCAAGTTACAGATAGAAGAATTCGGGCAAGAACGGTCAGTTATGAAGACTTGTCTCAGGAATTAGACAAAAAAATGTTTCCAAGCGACTTGTGTAAACTTTCCGAATAGCGACAACCGATAAGTACATTATATTCAAACCCTTTAGGACAAACAAAAACGCTTTCGGAGAAGTGGCCTTAAAACATTAAAAAGAATCTGTGCACCGGACGTTTTAGACATTGTACCTTCGCAATTCGTCTCGTAACCATCCCATGTTCCATTAGACTGGCACTTTCGTACAGAGGAACCGCGTAGAATAAATCCTGGGTCACAGCTGAATGTGACAATATTCGGGTATACCGTAAGATTACCAGATATAGAGCCGTTCATGGGAGAAGATAGACCACCACAGTTTACAGCTAGAAAAGAAAAAATAGCTCTAACAATTACTAAAACTATCTCAACACACTTCTCAAGAGTTGTTGCGTGCAATCAGTAACATTCGCGATTTCACCGTACCTTCACAGAAACTTTCGTTCCCACTCCAATTCCCAGTTGACAGACACTGTCTTATTTTCGATCCTCGCAGAATAAAGCCTTCGTCACACATAAATTTCAGCTTGTGTGGATACGTAGTCATACTACCAAGTAAAGATCCATTGCTTGGAGTGGTTAGAGAACCGCAATCTTTTGCTGTTGAAAAAATGTGGATGGAAAGCCGCAAAGACTTTGATTTCACTATGGCTAACCTTTATTGATTGCCTTCGCTTGGTTGAGAATCGATAAAAAGTGTTGTTTTAATCAGTCTTTTATCTAGGCTCGGTCTCAAGCCGTGGGGCGTCTCGATGCGCCCGCGGTTCATTTCAAATTAAGGCTAGGCGCACGCGTTTGGCCACTTGTCTAGCCAACTATGGCTTTGAGATGGGTTTAGTGCTGAGTTTTGCCCATCCTCGGAGACCTAGGGGCAGATAGTGGGGGCGAGGGAAAGTCTAAACGGGCGGGAAAATATGGCGCGAAGAAAAGTAAAGAACGGCACGAAGAGCCCCTGGGGACAATGTCTTACCAGACCAGTTCCAAACGGTCGCCGCCGTTCTGGCTTCTGATTGGTGCCAGAAAACTTTTGTGTTTTTTTGCCAATCAAAAGGCAGAACGGCGGCGACCGTTTGGAACTGGTTTGGTAAGACATTGTTCCAAGGGGCTCTTCTCGCCGTTCTTTACTTTTATTCGCGCCATATTTTTCCGCCCGTTTAGACTTTCCCTCGCCCCCACTATCTGGCCTGGGTCTCCGAGGATGCGTTTTGCCATGTGGTAAGCCAATTTCACTTCTGGGGGGGTTTCAAGGGTAATTCGCTCTCTAAAAGCGGCTGTATCGAGAGTCTACTTCTTACATCTCGGTCTTTATTCTCCTTTAACTGCATTTATTCCAGGTCTGAGGCTCGTTTCCAAAGTAACAACACTCCAATTTCTTTAAGATTACACAGGATTTTGCAGATTCCGTAGACTCACGAGGTTCGTATTCATCACGATGGCTAACAAAAACACAACACGTTTTTCGGAACTCTCCCTGGACAAGTTCCGAGCTCCTAATAAACCTTTATATAGAGAGAAAACCGTTTACATAAAAACCCATAAAACGGCCATAAATCGGCCCGTGGCACCACACAGGAGAGACGTGACACACATTTCAAGTAAGGTAAGCTGTTTTTTATTGAAATCCGATACGGTTTTTTTCCCATACAAATCCTTATATTTTGAATGTTACGCAACAATGCCGATGCTCGCCGATGCTCATATTTCGAGCTTGCGCTACCTGTGGGGAAACCAACCGCACTATCCGCTGGCTAGAGATTTATCCACCGGATAGCTCTATCCACCTTTTGAACAACTGGGGCCTGGACCAGAAGGCTGCTAAGTCAGTATGGCCTGTAAACGACTTTGTGATACGTTTTGCTCTCTAACCAGACAGTGACCAGAAAATGGCTCGACTAGCCTCAAAACGCGTTTTCCTGCATATTTCCAAGGGGCGATTGGGTTGAAGAATGCGCGGAAACAATCATTTTTATCACGAACGCAAAATCCCGTTGCTCGACCGTCCGCCTGTCGGTTAATAATTGTTACAGTACAGTTTTAATGGCCGGAGAGTCGGGAAGACATTGCCAAAGAATTTTAAAGGTCCTCATGACTCACCTAAATTTCATAATTAACTAAAATTAAGAAAGCATATTATTCTCAAAAAAGCTTATAACATTTCAAAGAGTCTGCCCACTGTACGTTTTAGGCATCATACCTTTGCAAACCGTCTCATATCCATCCCATGTGCCATTAGACTGGCACTTTCGTAAAGAGGAACCACGTAGAATATATCCTGGGTCACAGCTGAATGTGACAATATTCGGGTATACCATCAGATTACCAGATATCGAGCCGTTCATGGGAGAAGATAGACCACCACAGTTAACGGCTACAAAAGCAATAAATTATATATCAGTTCTCACGGGCTACTGCTCAAAATCACGTTCTCTACAAATTTCTTCTTACCTTCACAGAAACTTTCGTTCCCGCTCCAATTCCCAGTTGACAGACACTGTCTTATATTTGATCCTCGCAGATTAAAGCCTTCGTCACACATAAATTGCAGCTTTTGTGGATACGTGGTCAGATTGCCAACAAAAGATCCATTGCTTGGAGTTTTAAGAGGGCCGCAATCTTTTGCTGTTAAAAAGGCGTACAATATCAGGTTAAGATCAAATACGTAAAGTAGATGGGCTGTCGAATACTATTTTGAAATAGAATCGCTTTATCGTGCTTGCCTTCGTTTGATTCTTTTGGTTCAGAAATCCAGAAAAAAAGTGTCGTCAATTCATTCATCAGTGTTCTAACCAGCGCTTACACCAAAATGCTATAGCATTCCTGAATATACTGCCAAAGACTATCAACAAGGGTCCCTATGACTTGCCTAAAGTTCAAAATGAACTAAAAGGAAAAATATATGTTTTTCCAATGCTTGCGAAAGACAGAAACACTTTGGTAGGCGTGGCCTTATCACATTTTATGGAATCTGCCCACTGAACTTTGCACATATTATACCTTTGCAAGCCGTCTTATAACCGCCCCATGTTCCATTAGACTGGCACTTTCGTACAGAGGAACCACGCAGAATAAATCCTGGATCACAGCTGAATGTGACAATATTCGGGTATACTGTACGATTACCAGATATAGAGCCGTTCATAGGAGAGGATAGACCGCCACAGTTAACAGCTAAAAAAGTAGAAGCAATTGCAACAATTACTAGAACCATCTCTAAACACCTCTCAAGGACTGTTGCTTACAATGAATCGCATTCCCGTTGTATTTTTCGTACCTTCACAGAAACTTTCGTTTCCGCTCCAATTCCCAGTTGACAGACATTCTCTTATTTTCGATCCTCGCAAATTAAAGCCTTCGTCACACATAAATTGCACCTTGTGTGGATATGTAGTCAGATTGCCAACTAAAGATCCATTGCTTGGAGTTTCTAGAACGCCACAATTTTTTGCTGTTGGAAAAGAAGCAGATTGTAGCCCAGTTAGCATCATATCGAAAACCAAGAGAAGATGTACTGCCAAAGAATGTTTTTATGATGGCTTCTTCTTCGTTTGGTTTGTTTGGTAGAGAGTGCTTTTTACTCTATATTCTTTTTAGCCAATATTTTATCAGGGCTTACACAACATGGAAATAAAATATAACAGGTTGGGATGAATAGTCCCTTTTTCTAACATTATGTAACAACCGCCAGTCCTTAACGTCTGCAGCAGTAACCTCATTCAGTTGACATAAGCGCCATTATTCCCCAGCGCAATAAGCGAGAGATCTTGGCGTGATTTTAAATCCGAACGTAACATTTGATAACCATATAACGACTTCAGTGTCGGAATGTATCGCACGTCTGGCGCAAATTAACCGGGTCAAACATTGCTTAGACAAAAATACGTTGTTAACCGTAATACATGCCTTAGTCTTCAGCAAAATGTACTACTGTTCGAATGGTTGGGCAAATACCACAAATAGGAATGTTAGAAAATTGCAAGCCGTTCAAAACTTTGCTTGCCGAATCGTCAGCAGTGCGAAAAAATATGATCACGTAACACCCCTCTTAAAAAGCCTGTCTTGGTTGCATGTTAAGGACCAACTGTACTATCGCCAAGCTATTATGGCCTAGCTTTAAATGCATGACCGGTCAAGCCCCCGAATATCTTACATCCCAATTTATTACCCGCGAGCAAGTTAGCGAACGAACAACTCGGAGTAGACAAAAGCTAAACATCCCTCGCCTAAAGGCCCGGGAAATTATTAGGATTTGGACAAAACGCGCGTGAAATTATTCCCTAATTTCACGAGTATACCATTTGATTACCTGTTAATATCATGGGTGACGAATTACGTTAGCAATCTTGGATTTTTGACATGTTTATCCTGGATCGCATCGATCGAGAACTCCACTCTCTCAAATGTTTAGACTTTAAATTTGGCTTATAAAGTTCAGAATTTTTCAGACTTTTTCGGAAAAATACCTGTTAGAATCCTTCTTGATGTTCTCTTGTGTGTTCAGGTTTTATAAAGCGTCTTTTTTTGCCCTGACATCTTCATTCACGGCATTTTAAAACTTCGTCGCCATCTTGACACTGAGACGTACGGAACGGTTGCCATGGCAATTTTGTAATTTCACATGTGAAATTACAAATTAACGGTAAAATGTCGCGCCAAAATTAAGGAGTAATTCGTCACCTATGATATTATGTAATATAATCTTTGTTCCTGAAAAGCCCCTTTGGGAAGGTAACAATAAAGTATGTATGTATGTATTATTTTATTAGCTTTGTGTCGACAATTAAAGAGCAGCCATTTTCACCGCAAAGTAGAGAAGCAATATGCCGTTTATGTATTACAGTGTAATTTCAATGGCAGAGGAAACTGGTATAACAGTCATAGAGCTATTCCCAAAGAAATTTAAAAAATGGTCTTCATGACTCGCCTAAACATAACTGAAATGAGTAAAGTATATTAGTAGTAGTATAATAGGGACGGGATTAACCTTTTCTGCGGTGGAATTTGATTAATTTGCAGTGGTATATATTAACACCGATGACGTCATAGCTTTTTGTCTTTATCTCTTGAACATAATGGGGTGGAATCTCGTAAAGATAAGGTCATATGCTATTTTTAGGTGGTTTTAACAAGACTGACAGGTTTAAGATGGATGACGCCGTGCCCTTTTGTCTCTATCTCAAAAATAAAAACGGGTAGATTCTCATTAATTATTTTACCTTTTGAGTATTTCTGATACAATAGAAACAATACACACAGCCAACCTTGATCGGTTTTAACCTGTTGTCATTTTCTATTTTCATTTAACCGGTTCGACAGATTTTCGTTTAGACATAATACCTTCGCAAGTCGTCTTATAACCATCCCATGTTCCAGTAGACTGGCACTTTCGTACAGAGGAACCGAGTAAAATAAATCCTGGGTCACAGCTGAATGTGACAATATTCGGGTATACCGTCAGATTACCAGATAGAGAGCCGTTCATGGGAGAAGATAGACCACCACAGTTTACAGCTAGAAAAGTAAACATGATTCCAAAAATGACTAAAACGATCTAAAAACAATTCTCAGTTATGTTACAATCAATCACATTCTCGACATATTTCTTCTTACCTTTACAAAAACTTTCGTTTCCGCTCCAATTTCCAGTTGACAGACACTGTCTTATTTTCGATCCTCGCAGATTAAAGCCTTCATCACACATAAATTGCACCTTTTGCGGATACGTAGTCAGATTGCCGACAAAAGATCCATTGCTCGGAGTTTTAAGAGGGCCACAATCTTTTGCTGTTGAAAAATGTGGATTACATCGATTTATGATCAGATTCAGGACGTACAGTAGATGGGTTGCCTTAACACTATTTGTCAATGGCCATTCATGATTGTTTTCCTTAGCTTCGTTTGGTAGGGAAAATGTTATCTTACCTCAGTGTTCTGTTCAGCCCAGTGATATTTGATCAGCCTTAGTTTTACACCCTAAAAACAATCTGTTTACCACAGTTTGGTACAAACAGTCCTTTCAGTGAAATTTCCCCATCCCAGCCTGCAGCTGAATCAACATCATTCCATACCGACATGGCTCTCTTTATTTTGTCTGCTTTGAGACGACAATTAGAGAATGTATTGAAACAATCATTTTCGCCAAAACTCGAAACGCAATATGCGATTTATGAACCGTCCGTCCGTGCGTTAATTCATGCAGTGCAATCTTGGCGTTAGGTCAACGAAGAAACGTTTTTTCTTCTCAATGTTGAGACAGGCTGAAACGCTTTTGCAGGCGTGGCCTTAAAACATTTAAGAGAACCTGCACATGTCCATTGGGGATTTTATGCATTATACCTTCGCAAGCCGTCTTATAACCATCCCATGTTCCATTAGACCGGCACTTTCGTACAGAGGAACCGTGTAGAATAAATCCTGGGTCACAGCTGAATGTGACAATATTCGGGTATACCGTCAGATTACCAGATATAGAGCCGTTCATGGGAGAAGATAGACCACCACAGTTAACAGCTACAATAGTAAAAATAAATCCAACAATTACTAAAACTTTCTCAAAACACTTCTCATGGGCGTTGCTTAAAATCAATCATCATTCATCAATCACATTCTCGACGTGTTTCGTCGTACCTTCACAGAAACTTTCGTTTCCGCTCCAATTCCCAGTTGAAAGACACTGTCTTATTTTCGATCCTCGCAGAATTAAGCCTTCATTACACATAAATTGCAGGGGGTGCGCACCCCCCATTGAGATGACCTGCGGTTTTCTAATACAACTGGTATTCTGCCTAAAGAAAACTATGTGGTTTATTGGTGTTGAAGTAGAGCAAGAGACGAGTGCACCCCCTCCTAAAAAAGATCCTGGATCCGCCCCTGAATTGCACCTTGTGTGGATAGGTAGTCAGATTGCCAACTAAAGATCCATTGCTTGTAGTTCTTAAAACATTTAAGAGAACCTGCACATGTCCATTAGGGATTTTATGCATTATACCTTCGCAAGCCGTCTTATAACCATCCCATGTTCCATTAGACTGGCACTTTCGTACAGAGGAACCGTGTAGAATAAATCCTGGGTCACAGCTGAATGTGACAATATTCGGGTATACTGTCAGATTACCCGATAGAGAGCCGTTCATGGGAGAAGACAGACCACCACAGTCTACCGCTAAAAATGTACGGGACAAATTGAATAATTAGCAAAATTACAAAACAGATACTTACTGGATTTTTTATGCATTCTTAAAATTAATCACATTTTCGTGATCTTTCAGTTTATCCCATACAGATAGTGTTATTTCTATTCCATGTCCCAGCTGACCTGCAGGTACATTTAATCACTTGTCACACAGACATTTCATATCATGCGGATTAGGACAGAAAGATGTTACCTAGTGTATGACAGTCCTTGGTTAATGATATCAAATAGAAAAGAAGTATATTATATAAACTATTATTATAGGGCACCTGATATAACAATAATATCTTTGAAAAATAGGAAGGCATTAAGGCCCCGTTTACGTGTGGAAAACTTCAACCCGTCAAGAGAAGAGTCATTCATCTGTCGCTAACGTTGACTCTCTTTCCAAAGACAACATTTTTCTATACAAGTGGGACATAATATGGTCATTCAATTACCAATTTATATCGACCCTACTGAGATTTTCGCTACTTTCTTAATAGTTTATTATATAAACTTATACCTCTTAAGATCTTTCTCTTCACCCACACTGAAAGTATCGTTTCCACTCCAGTTCCCAAGTGAGTAAATAATTATGTGAAATAAGTGACCAAATTATAAATAAATCTGTGTGGATTATAATGATATTTGCAACTTTCCAGACATCCCCCTTCTTACCTTCACAATAAGTTTTGTCTCCGCTCCAATTTCCATTTGACATACACTGTCTTACTTTGGAGCCTCGCAGAATGAAACCTTCGTCACAAATAAATTTTATAACTTGTGGATATGTAGTCAGGTTTCCAGATAAAGAGCCATTGGTTGGTGCTTTAAGTGCGCCACAGTCTTTTGCTGGTGATACCAAAGAGAAAGCAGAAAAAGAAATATAAATATTGTATTAAATGATATACTGTTTATATAGGGTATGGGCTATGTTCATGAAACTCTTACCTCCTCTATCGGCTACCTTAACGTTCAGCAAATGGGTAGCGTACAGAATCAATACCGAAGAACAAGTTTCCCCTAAATCAGGTCGATAGTTGCAGAATAAAAATCAAATGAATTTTATACGAAACCATAATTCCTGTCTATTGTAGATCGACATGGACTAGATTTCTTGAGAAAAAACTAACCCTAACATACCAGCCCCTTTAAGACCAGAAACGCACACAAACACACAAAAAAGTGAAATGATCATGTAGGAGTAGACTAGAATGCTAAGAGGAACAATAACAGTCATAGAATGAGTGCATGACAGTAAGTGACAACCAGGCCAACGAAGGTATGAGTGAATGAAACCCTGAGAAAGATGAAAACACTCTTGCAAGCGTTGCCTTATCACATTTAATAATATCTGTCCACTGAATTTATAATAATACCTTCGCAATTCGTCTCATAACCGTCCCATGTTCCATTAGACTGGCACTTTCTTACTGAGGAACCACGTTGAATAAATCCTGGGTCACAGCTGAATGTGACAATATTCGGGTATACCGTCAAATTACCAGATGTAGAGCCATTTAGGGGAGAAGATAGTCCACCACAGTTTACAGCTACAAAAGTAATAATAATTGCAACAATTATCAAAACTATCTCAAAACAATTCTCAAGGGCTGTTCCTATCACATTGTGGATATTATCTCTTCGTACCTTCGCAGAAACTTTCGTTTCCGCTCCAATTCCCAGTTGACAGACACTGTCTTATTTCCGATCCTCGCAGTTTATAGCCTTCATTACACATAAATTGCAGCTTGTGAGGATATGCAGTCAGATTACCAACCAGAGATCCATTGGTTGGAGTTTTCAGAGCGCCGCAATCTCTTGCTGTTGAAAAAAATGCGGATAATATCAAGCTAAGATCATACGTCTGATACTTTCGGTATACAGGCTGCCTAACACTATTTCACAATGGCTTCGCTTTATTGATTGCCTTCGTTTGATTCGTTTGGTAGACAAATCCAGAAAAAAAGTGCCGTCTTCCATCACTGTTCTTATCAAATCATACTTCAATACTACTTCAAGCAGTTCAAAACTCTGAAAATAATCTGCTTTTCACTGGTTGGGATAAAAAAATCCCTTCACTCATTAACTTATAGAGGAGCTCTCGCGCGCGAAGCGCGCCAGCGGAGCACCATGGGTAAGAAAATTGGGTAAACTATCCATCCGAGAAAATTTGGTTATGACGTAGCGTACGCCCGCCCACACGTACACACACTTCATGTAAGCCGATGTCAAGTGTCACACTTGTCAGGAGCGAGAAATAAATAACAACGGAGACTAATTTCGTTGGAAGAAAAACATGGAAATTATATAGCGGCCGTTAGAAAACGAGAAATGCTAGCGGCTACTAATGTGAAAAAGGAGCCGCAGTGAAAAAACAGAGTGAACAGGAACACAAACATTTTCTCCATAAAACGCGTAAATAGGAAGCTAAAAGAAGTTTCAGGTACGTGTAAAACAACGGTTAGGAAATGTACAAAAAAAAACTGCTGCACGTGCAGAGTTGCTTTTTGCTAATTAGAAAAAAAAGCGTGCTGCACGTGCAAAGTTGTTGTTTTGCTAATAAGATCTATTTTTGTTGTTTTTACCGTTCTCGTTGCTTTCATCTTGTCTTTAGTATTACTCAATTTTATATTTTCTTTGAGGAATCTATAAATATTAAAGAGAGCTTCGCTTTTAGCCCTGGCTAAATCTATATATATTAATGACATGTCCTTAACCGTTACTTTGTTAGCTTTGTCTATAAAATTAAAGAATGCGCCTTAAAACGGCAATCATTCTCACCAGAAAGTAGAAAAACAGTATGCCGTTTATCAACCGTCTACCTGTCGGTAAACTCTTTCAGTGCAATTTCAATGCACAGAGCAAACTGCTAAAACATTATGAACATTCTGCCAAAAAACTTGAAAAAAAGGGTTCCATAACTCGCCTAAAGTCCCCAAAGAATAAAATGAAAAAAGTTTTTGTTTATCCAAAGCTTACGAATGAAGGAAACGCTTTTTCAGGCGTGGTCTTGTCGCATTTCATAAAATCTTTCCACTGGAGGTTTTACGCATTTTACCTGCGCAAGCCGTCTTAAAACCATCCCATGTTCCATTAGACTGGCACTTTCGAATAGAGGAACCGCGTAGAATAAATCCTGGGTCACAGCTGAATGAGACAATATTCGGGTATACCGTCAGATTACCAGATATAGAGCCGTTCAAGGGAGAAGATAGACCACCACAGTTAACAGCTAGAAAAGTAACAATAATGGCAATAATTACTTGACCTGTCTCAAAGGAATTCTCAAGGGCTGTCGCTTGCAGTCTATTCTCGACATATTTCTTTTTACCTTCACATAAACTTTCGCTTCCGCTCCAATTTCCAGTTGACAGACACTGTCTTATTTTCGATCCTCGTAGATTAAAGCCTTCATCACAGATAAATTGCACCTTGTGCGGATACGTAGTTAGATTTCCAACTAAAGATCCATTTCTCGGAGTTTTAAGAGCACCACAATCTTTTGCTGTTGAAAAAAGGTCATTATGTCAAGATAGAATCACGTCCCACACGTACAGTGAATGAGCTGCCTAAGACTATTTGACTAGGGCTTCTCTTTATTGCGTTCCTTCTTTTGCTTCAGTTTTGTAGAGAAATTGAAAAATAGTGTTATCTTACCTTAGTATCCATTGGAATTATACTTTAATCGCCCTTATAAAGTTCAACGAAGAAACGTTTTTTCTTCTCAATCTTGAGACCGGCTGAAACGCTTTTGCAGGCGTGGCTATATTCAAATTGGACTGTCCATTGAAGGTTTGAGGTATCATACCTTAAATATGATTAAGCGTCTGATAAAACCATTTTTAAGGGTCAGACACGATACAACCTAAATATCTGATTACTACATACCTATTTCACTCAACATACCTATATCGTTAAAACACACGTCTTTTTTCTTTAATTTTAAATGCTGCCTAGTATTTAAATTGGGGAAAATTTCTATTTCTTATAAGCCCGTTGACTTCTCGAAAATTTTTCCGCCACAGGAACTCCTTCCCAGGAGTGTGTACTAATTTTAATTTAATGTTATTTACCTATTTATTATTTTTTTTTATTCTACCTGCTGTAATTTATTCTGTATGGCAAAATAATAAAATTTTAAGAAACCTTTGCAAACCGCCTTATAACCATCCCATGTTCCAGTAGACTGGCACTTTCGTACTGAGGAACCAAGAAGAATAAATCCTGGATCACAGCTGAATGTGACAATATTCGGGAATACCGTCAGATTACCATATACAGAGCCGTTCAAGGGAGAAGATAGACCACCACAGTTAACAGCTGAAAATATAAGGAACAAATCGAATAATTAGCAAAATTACAAAAAAAGTAGCTATTAGATTTTGAAGGCATTTTAAAATTTATCACATTCTCTACACCTTTCTTTGTCCCTCTGCATATAGAGTAATGACACTTTCACTTTTGGTTATGGTGGTGGACTTAATAGGTCTTATCACGGTTACTTATCACGGTGAGAAATTACAGTGTTTGTATGAGAATCCAATGTCGAATAATTTCCGTAAAACGGCTATTCTGAAAAAAATATGAACTGTAAACTAAAGCTACACAGCAAAGAATTTTACTATCAAATTTTGGGAGCCGTTATTGTGCTTAAATTTCTCCAGACGATTGCTTCAGATTTTCCACATATTTGTCTGCAATTTTTTCCCGGGAAACGTTTACAGGCAAATGTATAGAAAATTTTAAAAAGTGGTTCTAACGCATATAGCTGCATGTAACGACCTCAAATTTTTTCAGAAGAATCGTTAGGAGTGAAAATTTAGTTTTCAATTCATATTTTTTTCAGAACAGCCGTTTTACGGAAATTTTTGGACATTAGATTCTCATACAAACACTGTAATTTCTCACGCGGTTGCCTACTCGTCAAAACCGTGATAAGGCTGATTCCTCGTCACACAGAAATTTTATAATATACGGATATGTACAGGTGCCATCTTGTACATTACGGCGTCGCTAAGGGTAGTAATATGTAATTGAAAAGTTTATAGTCTATATAACACACCTGATAAAATAATAACATTTTTAGGTGTGCTTTTACGCAACAACTATACAAACATGAACAAAGGTCTCAGTTCAGTAGCTAGCAGTCACTTTGACAATGACGCCTTTTATGTTTTAATCATCAATAGCATATTTAACTGAAATTGTAACGGCCAAAACAAGTCTTCCTTGCAAAAAGAATTGTCTATTTCTCTCTTATTTTACATGTCGTTCTCTTCTATTTATACTGATCAAGCGAAGATCTTCAACCCTTGCTCTTTGTTTTTCCTTTTACCTTCACAAAAGGTCATGTTTCCGCTCCAATTCCCAGTTGACAGACACTGTCTTATATTTGATCCTCGCAGATTAAAGCCTTCGTCACACATAAATTGCACCTTTTGTGGATACGTGGTCATATTACCAAATAAAGATCCATTTGTTGGGGCCTTGAGTATACCACAGTTCCTTGCTGTTGACGTCGAATAAAACAAAATCTGTTGAGTTTCTGACCCCGTGAGGATAAAATTAATAATTCATTTATATAGCAATTATTTATTCATTTTCTAAGCTTGTCAAAACATATTACGAGCATATAGAAGCTCCGGCATACGGCTGGTGCTTATCCCTGATCTAAGGATAAGGACTTCTTCCCCTGCCGGAACGGTATGCTAGTCCGCTGCCATTGCAAAATGTTAGCGGTTCTTAAAAATAGGATTGAATGGAAAAGGTCACTTCAAGAACAGATGCCACAGCTGATGCCAGCATGACCATAGCTCAAACCTGGATCTCCAGTATGAACTGCTAAAGGTGTTTGGCGGTCACGGTTTTTTCAGTGACCATTTTCGTAAACTACGAGCTTTGAACTACGTGGAATCAATCGGTCAGCCGATGCAAAAAAAGGACTAGATTACTAATAGTGATTGTTTTCCTTATTGTCGGGTAATCTCCTCCTCTCCTATAAAGTATGCCACAGTCAACAGAGAGAGAACGGATAGTTCAGTATGCAATGCAACTACAAGCTCAAACTAAATAGCCTGCTGTGTACGGCCACCCCCTCAACTTAAAAAAAAAAAAAAAAAAAGATTTTGTTTGAGGGGATGAGGCGGCTTTACACAGGCTAAACCAACATAACGAGTCACATACTAAAATAAAAATAACAGTATATTGATACTTACGTTTGCAGCGAGTCTCAGCCTCGTTTCCACTCCATGTTCCATTAGCTTGACAGCTTCTCAAGGCAGGACCTTCAATTTCATATCCATCTTCGCAAGAATATGTTATCGTGTTCGGGTATCTCGTGGATTCTCCTACGACTGAGCCATGTTCTGGCACAGTTGGCTTGCCGCAGTTTATGGCTTGAAAATGAGAGAGGAATGCAACGCTACGCATGACGACCGATTATTAAATGGCACGAACTTCACTAATGTGTTGAAGAAGAAATTCAGCGCAACACACCCCCCGTAGATGAGCTTGGAGCTCACCAATGAGAAAACTACGGCAAAATATACTAGTTGTCCGTACTTGATGTATAACGTTCAGTTCGTTAAACAGATGTTAGGCTAGTTTTGCTGCTTAAAATATAGACCGAAATCAGGTTAAAAACATATAAATTTAATAAGCGTTAATAAACTAGTGTGTCTTTCAAAGCGACTGTGCGTAACGTAGAAGTCTTCTGTAGTAAAAACGAAATGACGATTATTAACCCCGAGATCGGTTGGAATGTTTCGAAAAACTGGAGATTGAGTGGACGAAGAAAGGATCTTTAACACAGACAGACGGACGGACGATCGAAGCAATTTGAATTGTAATGAGTGTTTGTCAACCCATGAGACTGTTTGAACAAAATCTCAGCTATCCCTTATTACTTTGTTTTGGAGTTTTTCGTTTTGGGAAAAACATTTTTTTTGTTCAAAAGGTTACATCAGGATTCAGGAGCCCGAAAGATACATTAAGTTTTAAGTAAGTACACATGAATTTGTTACCTTCACAAAAAACGCTTTCCCCACTCCAGGTTTTGTCTGCTTGACATTTTCGACGGAATGGTCCACGCACAATGAAACCTTCATCACAGCTAATCTCCACTTCGTTCGGGTAAGTGGTTTCGTTACTCAGCAGAGATCCGTTCATTGGAGGAGAAAGCCTTCCACAATCAACAGCTTTATCAGAGAAACAGAAGATCAATGAGGACACCTTTACATACATCTAAACTGTACAAAAATAATCCCTATAACCGATGCGATTTAATTTTTATACCCTAACGATAACCGAGTTGTACAGAAATAAACGGTACATGTCTAAAGAAAACATAGAGAGTGGCAGAGATTCAAAATAAAATGCCGCTATGGATATTCACTCTTGATGTATGCTCACATTTACCTAGTCCCTAGGCCTTATTATTGCGCCCGTCAAATCCGTTTCGGGCCGCGTTCGCCTCGGATACATCACCGCAGTGAGTTGACCGAGAAGGCCTGGGAAAACGCCGCACAGGGACAAGACAATGGTCAGATGATAATTTCTCCCACACTCCCTTTTCTGTAGATAACCACTGACCAATTATGCACAAACCTCGTGACAATAGAGGATGAATTTTTAAGTGCTCAAGTGTTTTTTTTTCTTTTTTTTTTTTTTTTTATCAACTGGTTAACATGGGAAGTAACATTTCCAGCTGGCTGATATGCAACCTTGGCGAATTCGAAAACAATCTTCCGTAAGCTTATATCAACAAAAATAGTCAATAAGATAAATTGTTGCGATTTTTTTTCTTTAAACTGAACTTAGTATATAGATCTATAATCAAATGCTTCTCCTTAACCCAGCTTGCAAAATGCAAAATTTTCATGATTGTTTTCCGCTTCATTCAAGGTTATAAAAATCAAGTTGTAATAAATGGTGAAGTAAGAAGATATAACGAAGAGACAAAATTCTCTGTTACTCCGAGTTTCGTGCTCACGCACTCATCAGACAGTATTTAATGGAGAATAAACCTTTTATATAAATGGTGAAGTAAATTATTGTGATATTCAGGTTTATTACCAGCACAGGACGCATCAGTTCCATTCCACTGTCCATTCGCTTGGCACTTTCGACGGTGGGAACCACGCAATATGAATCCTTGATCGCAATAAATATCCACATAGCTAGGGTAGGTTGATTTATCACCTGTTATCGAGCCATTCACTGGTGCAGAAATCTGTCCGCAATCAACAGCTTTGGGAAATAATCATGGAAAACAGAACAAGATTAAACACCCTTCTACACACAATAATTAACGAGGTCTACAAAAAATATATCTAACTGCAAATTTTCTGTTTATGTTTAGCTGTCTGTTTGTTTATTCATTCCTAAGCGCTAAAGCCGCAGGCGGTGCCGACCAATAATATTAACCTATTATTAGAAGAGAAATTATCAGGGAGTCGTATATCTGGTAAAAGTGGATAAATCTTTGCTAAACGTAGTTAATGCGATGAAATGTTAACAGTCAAAAAGGTCTAGCCTCCCACGCAGACGTTCTTAGAGGATCGTCCCGCGTTCCGGCCTTGACGAACCCTTAAGAATGTCTGCGTAGAAGGCTATCAAAGGTCATCAGCGTACCGATAAAGTCAACAACAACATAAGCTTTATTTGCATGACTATAATTATGTAGTTACAGTATTGCAAAAGCTTTAATATAAAAAAAAAACAAACAAACAAACAAACAAACAAACAAATCATAACAATGATAATGCAATGATGACTGTAGTCAATCAAGTGTCTATTGTCACTTTATTGACCACTATCCTTACCTTCACACTTGGCTTCTCTTCCACCCCATTTTTTTTCTGAGGTGCATATTCTTGTTTCACTTCCGACCAAATTATAGCCTTTGTTGCATTTGAATTTGATCACACTTCGAAACTTTGTTTGATTTCCACTGGACCAGCCATTCACAGGTTGTGGTGGCAAACCACAGTCTACAACTGATATAAAAGAAAGACATATCCTTGGAGTCACTAATAATACACAAAAATGGTTCACGCGAGGACGACTGAAAAACCGTCTCTTTTCTTAAAAAGGAGTTTATGGGTCTGCCACATTTACATCAAAGGCTGGTTATGAACTTTTGGGCGCCAGTTTTTTAACATGCTAAAGTTTGCTTTGTTCTATGCATTTTTCTGTCATTCTGTCTATTTCTCCGTTAATTTTTAACAGAACTAGGCAAAAAAATATTTTTTAAGAGTATTCTTAAACGCACCAGCGGTGTCCTTTTTTCGCATGTCAAAAGGAATCCCATTCCACAGCTTAGCTCCACGAACTTTAAAAGAACGCCCCCCCCCCCCCCCCACCCACCCCCCTTCCGTTTCCCTATTATAAATGGACATACCAAATTAAATTAAATTAACTTAAATTAAACCGTGAAAGGAATAAAATATAGGGTGAAGATATGACCAACGATGCTGTAATCGTAATTTCAGGGTTAAGCATGTATATACTTACTTGTGCATACTGGTTGTTGTCCTGTCCATGAGCCGTTTGGTTGACACTTACGATCTTCGGAACCCATCAACTCATAACCCAATTCACAGCCAAAGTAAACTTTGCTGTTAACAGAGTAGGTCACTCCTACTTTTCGTCCGTTTTTAGGAGTACCAGGGTCTCCACAGCCACCCACTGTAAAGAAATAACAAACAAACAAATCAAACATAACTCATCAAAAAAATAGCTGAAAAACTGAGAATTTTATTCAAAGAAGTTCGTACATAATTGCCATAAAAACTTTCCCTATCTCACGTTGAAGATAAACAATTACACAAATGAGGCTATACTACCATTAGACAGGATAGTAACAGAAACCTATTTCAAATATGGTGATCCACTTCATTATCGACGATGTTCAGCTACGCTCAGTTACAGCAATCGCGCCGAAATTAGCCAGCCTGTCTGTGAAATCACCGTGTACAGTGACGTCACAGTGACGGCGCAAAAGTCTGGTATAGTGTGAACATAGTCTAATTTGTTTTAAATGAAAATAGGAGAACACGTGCTACGTTAGTATAAACTTACCTGAGCATTTGAAGGGAAGCACAGTCCATTTTCCTTGAAAGCACATTTGAGTGGCAATACCTTCTTCGTTGTAACCTTCATTGCACTTAAATGTCACCTTGTAACCAGAATTGTACGTATCACTTGGATTTGATATGTTTGCATTTCTTGGAATCGCTGGAGCCGAGCAGTCCTTCACTGAAAATTAATCAATTAAAACATCCATGGACCCCTACTTTGAAAAATAGCTTATTTTGTTATGAGTTGCGCGCAGCTACGTTTCACTAATAGGATTCAAAGCACCCTGAAGAGCGAGCAGAACCTTTTCGAGTTTGTCTTTTGCGACAAAGTCTCTACCAAAATCATGCCAGAGGCAGGTTTCTCGAAATGCCCCTGTAATCTCTCGGACCCCAAATCAATTATTTAAATAAAAATCTAATAAATAAAAGCGCAGGTCTTAGCTGGAAACCAGAGTATTTAGTTTTGTTAACTAGTGATGGTTTTATCGTGTTATCTGCAAAAATATTGAAACCTCCACCTTGAGTGTCTGCTTTCCTTGTAGAAATAATGCACGGGTCATCCTCGGGAAAGGGATAAGTTGTTACTTAGTTAAGGTTTAGTAGGCTTACAAGAAGCTAGACTTGATCTATACTCACTGCATGTTGGGGTAATTCCACTCCATCTCTTCTTCGCTGTACACCTCTTTACCGGAAAAATTGTGTTTAAGCTGTACCCTTTATTACAAGTATAATGAGCTGTACTGTTGTACTTTGTTCCGTTAAATGTAAGTTTTCCATTGGTTATCGCAGGAGGGTTTCCACAAGACATATCTGTCAAGTCAAAAGTCAAAAGAAGTTTAAGGTTCACAGATACGTTTGTAGACAAATCACGTGATGTAAAATCGGAGTTGTCCGGGGATATTACACGTCTGATGTTATTTCAATGACACAGTTGGAATCAAGCTAAGTCGTTAAATAGCAAATAATCCTTTAATTTATTTTAATTCTCCTCAAACATCCTGGAAGATTTCGTAGCCATTACGTTACGTGATCTCTTTAAAAAAAAAAACAAGTAAACTCAAATATCTGGTACACAGAAATTTGTTTAACAATTTAAAAAAATGGTTTGGACCTTGACGATTTTTAATTCTTATTTCTCGACCCCAAGAAACATTAGGAGAATGGACACAACCTTTTGGTGGGACGATCACTGCGGTAGTTTGGATGGACAGGTGTTAGTTACGATTGATTAAATGGTCGCCTTTAAATACACACAACGAATCACAAACGACCCAGAAATCTTTGCGTTGAGAGCTTGTCCCCCTTTTCTACTATAGTTAATGGAGTAGTGAATAATAGAAAATGACAGGCTTGTACGAATGGTAGTCACATCCTAAGAGGGTAGTGAAGGGGTAAAATGGGAGCTGGGATTAGCCTTATTGTGGACTGGGAAAATGGGATTTACTCACTGGTACTGGGATTTAGCCACTGGGAATGGGATGAACAATTATAAAATGGAAATGGGATTTCTTTTCTTCAGCGGTCTTTGCTCCAATATTTTGAAATAGAAAAATAAAATTTCGTAGCAATAGACCTTGCACTCCTCAGTAGAGACCGTGAAATCAGTATTTTTCACCTTCGCGCCCGCGGTCTAGCTACCAGGCTTACATGGTTGCTTAGTTACGTTCTGTCAGTTTTCCTGGTCAGCGGACAAGTTCTGCAAGTTTGCATATGGCGAGAAGATATTGTGAAGGGAAGATAAAAATGCCTTCGGAAAAGGTTTCTTCGCAAAATGGTACTAGAAATCAAGTACGTCAATGCAAATAACGCCGTTATACACACGGAAAATTTGGTAACTGGGATTTTGGCAAAAATTAGCCTGGGACCTGGGATTTGGGCCAAATTTAGGCTGGGAACTGGGATTTGGTACCCCCCTTCACGACCCTCTCCTAAGACATCAGTTGCTCGGGAACAAAATTTTTTGGTGGAATTAGCACCGTCTCTTGTTGGCTGAATTCTAACCTTTTTCGACGCAACTATAACCACAAGTTCCATCGCAGAGACATAGGTCGTTTGAAGAACGACAGCCACTCTCAGGAGCACACTCTTCAGTGCACTTAGTCAGCGGTGCACGGACGGTCCTCTTACACGCGTGAGTGCCTCAACAAAAACGAGACAAAAAATTAAAATTCGCCTCAACTATTAATTTTTGCGGTAACTAAGGTAAAATGAGTATTTACAAGAGTTTGTTAGTTCTTTACAAAATTAAGGGTTTAAAACTATTAAGGAGAAAAAGATATCTCTCTTTTTACCACCTTATCCACAATGAGAACATTTACAAGAATACACGCTTTCAATCCAAACCCGGTCGGGTAATAAGAGTTCAGTTTTGTCGGTGGCGCAGGCGACAGTTAAAGAGTCACGACATTGTTACAAGATTCTCCAAACATGTTCTAAGATGAAAGCCTCACAGTGAGTGCTTATAGGGGAATGGTATGCCCTTGAGAAGGGATAGGCTATATAAAACCTCTATTGGAGTTGCAAGTCCATGTTATGATTGTTAATTTTGTAACTCTCTTGTACTGCGAGGTATTGTATAGCATAACACCACGCTATTTTATATTACGGTAATGGAATAGCCTGAAAGGCTGCACATTTTTCCTCCTTACTTCTTCGTACAATTTCTTTCAAAAAAATTGCCGGGCCAGTTTCAGCGGTTTTTGGCATAGGAAGGGATTTCTGTATTTTTAAGATCGTGGCTTTTAAGTGTTATCGTAAACTTTTACTCATCCGTAACTGTTCTCTTTTGTCCTTGCAAAGTGCCTGAAATCTTTCAGTTATTTCCCACATCCTAGTTTTCATACCGTAAAAGTCAGTTTCGATGACGAATTAAGGCACCAAAAATGATTTTTAACTAGTTTTGTTTTGAGAATATCTTAATAGTGGATTTCCGCTAATTTATATATTTTTACCTTCGCATTCAAAAGGGAATTGTGCCCATCTTCCACTGATACAAATCCTTACGCTATTGCCTCCTGGTTTTTCCTTAAAACCTTTTTTACAAGCTAATGTGATTGTTTCTCCAGTCTTGTATGTTCGATCGTAGTTCTCGGGTATGGAAATGTACATGGAAAACGGAATATCTGGTACTGTGCACACTTGTACTAAAACAAAAACAATAAAAATTACAGTTTTCTTTAATGAAATAAAAAGGATTAACAATAATCAAAAGACGTCCTTTACTATATCATTCTACAATCGATTTGTATTTGTTAGCTCATTTTGTGTGTATTTGTCAGCCCATTTTGTGAGTCTTGTACCGAGGAAAACTAAACCTGCAGAGATTTGTTTCAGGTTAGGTATTTTTTAAAGTCGCCTGCCATGAACACTTTTTCTTACTTGAGAACTGCTCCTGCAAACTTTTTCAAGGCTTCCGTTGGCCTTATCCTAAATAATCTCGCTAACACATTCAAGTCCGGTCCTACTGTGATATGGGGATCCCCGCGTTATGGGCATCCTCATTCCCAAAACCCTAGTGATATAGGCATCCCCTGTAACCCTTACCTTAACCCTAATCAAAATCGCTAAGGTAATATGAAAAGGGAATGCCCATGCATATCACTAGGGTTTTGGGAATGAAGATGGCTATAACGCGGGGATGCCCATATCACTGTAACACAGGATGTCTAACCTAGTGTCCAAATCTCCTCCACAAGTGATCTGGGTACGAGATTTCTGGTCCGAAACGTCATCTACGAACGAGTCTGGGGGCGGTTGCACAAAATTAACGTCAGAAGTAACTGCTAGCGTCCGGCGCCTGTAAACTCTATCAAAAGCAATGACCACTTAAACCCCGAGTAGCATTCAGTATATTGATATTACATACAAAGAAAGCGCGCGAGACTAAAGAAGGGACCTACTTACAGCAGCTGGGGCCCACTCCATCCCATCCTCCGATCGCTCGACAAGTTCTCGTAGAGGCACCAGATAATGTGTAACCTTGGTTACAGACATACGTAACAACAGCACCGAAATTGGTGGACGGGTAATTGGGTGTTGCTTTAGAAACAGGCGGAGGGCTTCCACAAGATAAATCTATTAAAGATCCAAACAAAACAAAGGGTAAAGCAAAATAACAACACCGAAACCAAAAGGAATAATTGCCTCCGCAGAAATGTACCCAGTCAAAGCCAGGTTCACGTCGTTAAAATTTGAGTTCATCTTTCCTTCCCCCCTCACATTAACATTAACATTTGCTAACCAGCCGGTAAGGCCATCACTAAGTAACCATATATAAACACGTAGACGGAACAGAAAACACAACGATCTCTGCCATGCTCGTTTTCACAAACACAAACTCTTGGCGCTCAATACCACTGAGCTTACACACCACAGTCCTACATACATTTTGAATTTTTTTTTATTTAGCAAAGTGCGTTTGACGTGATTACAGGTTTTATCAATTTTATCCAAATAACTTTGTCTCTCCTTTTAAACCCAAAGGTGAATAAACTCTCAGGTCCCATGCTTAAAAGTGCCCTCGTTGTCAAAGCAACAACCGTTGTGTTGTGGTTTCTTCGGCCTATTACGGGAGCGCGCGAGCGGAGTGTTTACCATTGGGGGGCAATTCTGAGGCCAGGATATTTCGTCCCACAGTATAATACAAGTATAAATTGGGAACCTTTTAGAATATCTTCCACTATTAGCATGCGCATCAGAAATAAAAGGCACCATGTTGGCGAAGGACGCGCCTGTCCCTCTAGACCTACATGTATGGCATCAAAAACAGGTTACAAAGGTGTACACCCAAACTTTTGCTTTTACTTCTCTGTTAGGTAATCAAGAGACGTTCTAACGATATGTTGTGGTGGAAAATGCAAACTAATCCTATTTAGCTGTGCTATAAGTTAACAAAGTGACGTGAATTAATTTGGGGTCTACTATTTACCGCATACCTTTCCTTACACAACTGTAACCACAGTCGCCATCACAAAGACACTTTTCCTCAGATGCATCACAGCCAACAGAAGGCTCGCATTTTTTTGTGCACTTTGTAACCGGTGAACGATTTGTGCGGACGCAACTTGATTGGCCTTAAAGAGAGAAAGTAAAAAAAAAAAATACTGTGAAAATTAACACTAAAGGTGAGTGCATTCCATTAGGGGGGATCTTGGTTAAAAGACTTGCTTTTCGTTTATTTCTGCGATTTTTATTCCAAATCAAACCAAAATTCCATCCAGTCAAAAATGGCTCCATAAGGTCGTCGTGATTGGTTCAATAAATGTTTGAGACTTTTTCGAATGTTAGATTGGTTACCAGTTTTTCAGTTTATAAATTGGTTATCCTGCGTACCTTGCAGAATTCGTTTTGCACGTGCAAGAGCCTTGGCGGTGAAGCACCTCCTCACCGCTCTCAAAACGGCTTCACAGGTCCTTTGCCAAACCTTTGCTCGCGCTACTGATCCCGCAAGCCACGCGGGCTATAAAAGGAAATAAAAGAGACAGCCGCCCTCCCCACCCCTGTAAAAAGGCACGAAACAGCCCAACCTCGAATAAGCGCCTATCATGTGTGAAGGAAAAGTTACTAATCGCCCAGCCTCGAATAAGCGCCGACCCCACCCACAGCTAAATGCTACTCAACTGATTCGCTCTCCCACTGGAGTAACGCTCTCTTCATCGACGTTACTTGATGTTATTGTGCTTTGAAATCCTGAGTTAGTGTATACAAGTGGGATTCTTGATGTCACGATCAGCGACCATTTTTTGGTGTAAGCAGTATTCCATTTGAAAGTTCCAAAGCCTTATCTCCCACGATAGTTACTCGTAGTTCCAAGAGATATGCGGACGCTCAAGCGTTTAATAACGATATTCCTTGGGACATTGTGAACCTTTCAATGGGAGTGTATGAGAAGGTGGACAAGTTTAATGATCTCCTTCTCAATTGTCTGGGTCAATATGTACCTATAATATCTTTCAAACTCCAACACAAATCCCATCCTTGTTTTAATGGTGAGATTAAACAACGCATCATTGCTAGGAAAAAGTTGCACAGTAAGGCTCGCAGAAGAATGTCTATTCAAAGAAGCCGTAAAGAACCTCCGTTTTTAGTGATTTTTAATCATTTTATATTGAAATAAACGTATACATACCCCTTTTTTATTTCCTTCGTTCTACATGTAATTTGTAACAAAATTTCTATCCATATTTGTATTGTAAATCTAAGTTCTGAAAAACCCATTTGCGAGAAACTCATAAACCTTTTTGTATTGTACGCGGGAAAACGAGGGGAGGGGAGACTGGTTATTATTTCGATACTGCCAATTTCGTTCTCGTCGACTGACCCGACCCATTTGCCGGACGTTACGCTGTGAGACCTCCACGAGGCAACACCAGAGAGTTGATCGCATACTGACCTTTCTGGCGTTGAGATACAAATTGACTAGGTACTGCTCTTGAGAGACTTTCCCGAAGACCGAATTCTTAGTCTCTTCTTAAATAAACTTTTTAATGAACAGTTATAATTCTTCTCTGGCACATCTTCACGTTTGGTTTTAATAACTGTTTTGGTGGAAAATTAAATTACGTCTTACTGAAAATGATGAAAATTTAATAACCTCCTAGCTTCGAACGAGCGCCCACCTCGAATAAGCTCCGATATCCTCTCTTTACCCTACGGGTTGATTAATCTGATTGTGGGGAGAAAGAAAGCCTCTTAAATCTTTTGATACGGCCAAGATTCACGAGCGACAAATTGTGAAGAGGTCGAAAATTACAGTTTGTTGTTACTGTTTTTGAAAAAAAAAAAAGAATGTTATTAAGTTGCATGATTTTTTATTCCTGCCATTATCGTAGAAGAACATCAAAGTGGAGTATAAATTAATATAATGAGAGTGTATGCCCCGGGGTGTATGCCGTTTGTATTTGTTGGCAAAGTTCGAGAAAAATCCTTGTGAGACTTCCGGTCGAAAGGCTAGGTCACAACAAGCAACGCTTGCCTTTACCCTCGGTAATAACTTCTTTATTTGGTAACTTTTGGAAGTGAAATACTACCTGAGTTTAATAATCATAGTACTTCACTTGCCGAATGATAAAAATTTAAAAAAAGTCTTAAATGTCCTAAATCACTGATACACTGATAAGGAAAACTCAGGCAAAGCATATTACGCCGGTTGAGGAATCTATTTTAAAAGCGTTTTGCGTACCCCGGATTTGAAGACTCCTGATAAAATTCAGCTGTATTTATCTACAAAGACATTACCACAAACTTAATATGGCCTCTATGCTCTTACATGCTTGTGGCCGTACGGGAACACAACGAAACTGCACAACTATGAACAAGAGGCACGTTTGGTTGAAACACAAACTGCTCACCTTTAGTCAAACGAGAGACGAGCAAACACAGCATACATGAGGCGAGGAGCCATGTCATCTTCATCTTGTTCTTCAACTTATTACAAAATTTTAAACAAGGAATCGTCGCTGCTTGTTAACTGCGACGCAATACGTGAAAGCCACCGGATTATACGATAAGATGATCATGGAAGGAAATTGAGCTTGAGGTGACAAAAGGTCACGCAATCTTCTCATAGTCTTGACACAGACAGCGGGAGGTCTCAGGCCTCCTAGCTACAATCTTGGACAAATGGAACAGCAAACCCCCATCCCCCGCAAATTAAGGATAAAGCCGCACAAAAAACGTGCCATTTTTCCATCTTTGATTTGGAGGGGAGGGGGGTACAAATTTCCCGTCTATTTTGTCCAAGATTGTAGATTAGCTTTTAAGCTATTTTCTAGGTGGCTTGTACCTTACATCCCGGGACCTTACATAATAAGTAGTATTGTGTAATGATTTTTTTCCTTTGTGTCGTATAAATAAAGTTCTTGTCTTGTCTTGTGTTAGTGGTTCATACGCTTAGCTCTCTGCCCCGGGGGGGGTACTCGCAGAAAAATTGGGTAGGGGTGTGCGGCCCGCTTCCCAAAACCCTTACCCTATTTATGACCAAAATCTGCGATTTTCCCTACCCTATTTATGACCTAACCAAAAATTTGATACCCTATTTTGTGAAGGGCTTTTGTTGCTTGTATTTTCTAGCCTACAAAGCAGCCGGTGGAGAGGAAGGCAAAGCGCGGATGGAAGGAGGGGGACATGATAAGGAAGTAGCTTCTTCTAAAAAAGTGCATTCAAGACTACAGTGCAAAAATCGTTACCCTATTTATGACCAAAATGGCGGCAAAATAGCCAAAATCGATACCCAATTTATGACCAAAACGGCTAAAAAACCCTACCCTTTGGGGCCGCACATACCTATGTAGCCCATATTAGGGAGTACCCCCCCGGGCTCTCTGCCCTGTTCAGTTAGCAGATGTTTCTTTTCGTCTTTCAACATCTACGAAAGTCGTCTACGCCGCTGACATTCGCTAAACAACCCAGCCTCGAGAATGTCAGCTGTGCGAACGACTTCCAAAATGCTAAAAGCCACGACAGAAAGAAACCTCTGCTAGCAGATGTTCGCTCTGGGACACTTAGGAAGGTAATGTAATACGACTATTACTCGCTATCCTTTTTCACCCTTGAACTCTGTATATTTTATTGGCGCTAGGCCATGCTCATCAGGTCTTAAAATAAAAAATGTTTCATCCAAGACGGATTCCGTGGCACTGTGCGCGTGATTCAGGAGATAGCAAATCTTCAAAACACGCGTGCTTACTTTCTATAATGTCCAAAACGGGAAGGCTTCGCCGAACAATAAAAACTGAAACCTCAACAAATGGTGAAGTGAAAAATAAAAACGAAATCAGTATGTGAAACCCCTGGACTTCCGTAGGTACGTTTTCGTCACTAAAGAGTGGGATTTCAAGAGTTAGAGTGTATAAAAGGTCTTTAGAGAGCCTGTTCACAGGCTAGGTTTCAAAGGGCCTTAAATTGTAATATTTCGAACATATTTCCGTAACATGTTAATTTATTAAACGCTACAAATAAGGAAAAGAAGTGAAAGGGGCACCATTTCGTAATGTTAACAACCCTATCCTAGATAGAGTCGCCATTTTTCAGAGAATACTGAGGAGTAAGCTTTCTTTGCTATTAAACTGGGTGCTTAGTACTCTGAGTTGCGGGTAAATTAAAATTTTCTGATATTCTTTTCTTTTTGTGTGTGTGTCAATTCCCGGTATCTCTAGTCTTGACTAAATCTTCTAGGAGTCAATTTCCTGAAAAACGATAAGCTATACTACAGCCAAACTCTCTACATACGCTATTCCAGACTAAGCTGCTTGAACACCATAACCTTCAAAGCGGTAAATACCTATATATACTGCAGCACTACTTTCCCCTTTCCCAAGGTCCGTACCTCTTACCTGCCCGATGTATCAAAAGACCCAAAATCCCACACAGGTCATAATAATTTTAATAGGGCGTGCGTCCTGAGTCTGCGTGTTGCAGCCATGACTTGTCTCTTGAATTTCCCTGTTCATAAAAACTCGGGGATTCACGATATACTTCCTGTGACGCAGACTAGCGATAGCTCGATCGCTCGAATGTTCTAAAGTCTAAAATGTGTTTGAAGAATATCCTAATTTAATGATTTTGAATCTGTGATAATAACTACATTCAATGTCTGCAATGTTGCCTGCCCATTAAATAGATCCAAACGAATTAATGAATACATTTCTACACAATATAAATACCCCAATTGTGCGCGTATGATTATTTCAAATGCTGACGGTCATTTTCCATTAGACAGTGGTATGGAGCAAGGGTGGTTTGTGCGCGGCCTTCGGTGCGCGACGTCCCAAGTTCGATCCCCGGTGACATCACATCCTTGTTTCAACTTCTCTACATTCTGTGCAGCTTTGACTAGCTTTAAATACCATTAAAACGGAGCATAGATTGAAAGAGGGGGTAAAATGAGTGCACTATCGACCTCAAGTTTATCAGTTATTACTGTCACGAGTTATCGGTGTAAAATGTGGTTGCCTTGCCCTTTTTTACCTTTTATGGCACCCGAAAGCACGTCAGTATATAGGTGAACTAAGAGAGCCGCTTGTTCGAACCTTAATGGTTGAGGATATGTGGTTATGCGCAATGATAGAGACGCCGCGAAATTAACTTTTCCCCCTCCCCCCAGTTTTAGTTTACTGGTGGCTGTGGATGTGTGCTTATGCGCAATGATAGAGACGCCGCGGAATTAACTTTCCCCCCTCCCCCCCCCCCCCCCCCCAGTTTTTAGCTTACCTGCTGGCTGTGGATGTGTGCTTATGCGCAATGATAGAGACGCCACGAAATTAACTTTCCCCCCACCCCTCCCCCCAAGTTTTAGCTTACCTGCTGGCTGTGGATGTGTGCTTATGTGCAATGATAGAGACGCCACGAAATTAATTTTCCTCCCTTCTCCCCAGTTTTAGCTTACCTGCTGGCTGTGGATGTGCACTTATGCGCAATGATAGAGACGCCACGAAACTAGTGGTCATAGCTCCTCCCACAAGTCTCCTGTAGCTCAGTGGTAGAGCACATGCATTAGTAACCAAAAAGACATAGGTTTGATCATGCCCCATGTAAGGGAATTCGGAGTCCAGAATCCGGGAAATTTTTGCTTGTGGCCTCCGGAATCCTGAGCTTTGGAGTCCGGAATACAGTTCAAGAATCCCACTAACGATTGGAATCCGGAATCCAAGTTCCACTGACAAAGATCGGTTATTCAGTACCTGAATAAGGAATCCACGGCGTGGAATCCAGAATCAAGACTGCCTGGGATTCCCTTACATGGTGTGATCGACTCCCCCCATTGGGACTCGGTAGGTAGACGGATTTTTTATTCCGAACCAGCTGCGTAACTGACTGAAAAAAAAAAAACCTTCATTCTTATTGTTATTATCAATTATTTAATAAAAATATTATTATTAGTGAAAACAATTATAACATCAAAATAATACACTAAATCCACGCTTACTTAACCTGGATGAGAAATTGGACTTCAAAAGAAAAATTAATTCAATGTGCACTTTCCGCTTTAAGTTTTTCATATTTACCTGGAGTTATAAAAACCGGGTTAGCAAACATTTTGTAATTTTTCTAAACTTCCCCTGTCTAATAGCTTGTTTACAGTGTTGTTTGCTTATGTCGTTTTTTTGCTTGTTTTGTGGTTAGGGATTTGTGTAGAAGTGGATGCAGAAAGAATTGCTATCTAGCCCCCACCCTCCCCCCCCCCCAACCTCCTTGTTTTTTCCCTACCCACAATTCTTTGTTTGACACAAGTGACAGTTTGAAATCAGTGTGCGCCTAAAGCTGGTTTGGGTGCCGTTTAGCGCAGTTTACTTGTTTACTTTTAGATATTGGTCACCTTGAGCAAAGTTTCTCGGAGAGCATCATGTGAAGCTCTGACATGGGACAAAGTTATTATGATTCGCAATATCGTATTATATTGTCGTTTCATTTGGCTAAACGGATCAATCACCCTGATCCGGGCTGAGACAGAAAGGTACGATATTGTTCGCTTTTCTAAGGTGACCACTAAGTCTTTAATTTGGCCTCGGGAACAGGCTCTTAGGAGTCAAATGAATTAGGTGCGAGCAAAATTGCAGGTGAACTTTGACCCGGGTTTTTTGCTGGTGTGAAAACAAGGCTGAGGTGATCCGCCGACCGTGTGACTCAACATTCGGGAACTTGAATAAGACGAGTTTATGTGGAAATAGCTGAGTCTTTCCTAGTTATTCGATGATATTTCGCCTATGTTAAACGTGAGAAGATTATGCGTGGTTGTAGATAGTCTTAACAGTGCCGCGAAAGTGTGTGATTGTGTGATTTCCACATGGTGTTGACAGGCATGTGATCGCGTGCAGAGGTGGATCAAGGAGGAGGGTGCAGGGGGTGCCCCCCCCCCTCTGAGATGACTTTCGGTTTTCTAATACAACTGGTATTCTGCAAAAAAAAAAACTATGTGGTTTATTGGTGTTGAAGTAGAGCAAGAGACGAGTGCACCCCCTCCTAAAAATAATCCTGGACCCCCCTTCCCCCGGCGCGTGGTTGAATTGCGGTTTGGCCAACATATTCTGTGCTGGCCATTAATATTGTTTCGTCGGTGTTTAGCTTAGCTGATTGTACCATGGAAAAGTGACTCTCGACTCAGGAAAACTGGATCTAGGTCTAGTTTCAGCGGGCTCTAATGGCATTAAACCATAGGCCGATTTTTGAAGATAAGAAAGTAAGTGATAGTTTGTGCACTACGTTTCATTCAGTTTGTTGTCTATTCCATGCGGAATGCTGTTGTTTATCGAACCGCGAAAAAAGTAGTGTAAGCCTTAACCAGGCACTCTTTCGCTGCAGTTCACTCAGCTTAAAAATTTCTAAACTGAAATGACACCTGTTTGGAATTTCGCAAAGTCAGTTTACTGAATAAATGTTCTAAAATTTGCGTCATTTTAAATTTGGGGTCGTTCGAATGTTTCTAGGGACCATTAACTTACTGCCCAGCGTCAGATAAAGGCTTTTAATCGGCCTTTGAATGAGTTTTATTGTTTTAAAATGCCAAGTAGTAGAATGAGTTTATATTTTTGCCAACCCGGTTTTCAAAAATTCAGGTATATATTAGGGAGCTGATATTTATTTTGTTGAGCTTATTGTTAAACACAAGTAGACAAAAACCAAACGCTTGTATCAAACGCATTTTTAGTCAATTTTGACTGCATTTTTGTCTCCAAAAACGAAGTGAACGTTCCTCAAACAAGAAGCATACACGCTACTTACTGTCCTGTTCAACTAAACTAGCCAAACCCTAGACAAATATTTCGCGAATGTGAGTTTTCTGTCAAATTTTACTTGTTGTATAAAGTTCATTATTGGGACAAAAGTCGGGTGACGTTAAATAATTTCTTTGCTTAAGAGTAATCTTCGTCATCTCCATACGTCAGTTCAAAAGGTATTTTTCCACTGTGTTCTTCCCATCCACCAGGCCCGCGGTCTTCTGATCCAGCGGAGTTCATTCCACCACCTGAGTGCATTACCCAGCCTTCTCCAGAGCCGGAATACCCTGCATAGATTTCTGGAAAGGAAACAAAATATGATCTGCTTTAATATCCTCACCACTAACTCTTCTCTTTGGCAACTTAAGTTCAAAGCTTTTGAATTAAGGATTAGAATGCAGTCAATTGCCAACTCATATTCCCATGATATTGACTTAAGGTTGCCGCGATTCTCCAAATTACCTCCTGACATCCATTTAAAAGAAGGTTTTTTTACTTTTACCATAAAGTTATAATAGATTTTGATGAAGCTTTGCTTAGTACTGATCTATAACAAAGTTTTGAGAATACTGTGATGAAATAAAGTTGATTAAGTAATTTAAAGATGGATCGATTGATTGATTCAAATATTTTTTTTCTTCAAAGGCCCCTGAGACTGTTTTGCAGCAAAAAAGGTGATTATGTTTTCTACAGATCTTGAGCCGGATATTTTAGTTATTCTGAAGTGTAACCCGGTCTACTCCAGGCCTCCTCTTTTCTCGCTATTGTTTCTATTGCCTGTACACTTCATAGGCCGTGTTCACACTACAGTATACCGGATAGGTTTTCAAGCCGACACGACAAGCTATCCGGTGTCTGAGTATAAACATTTATCAGATGCGCGGTGACTTTTGAATTCAGAGATGGACGCGGCGAGCGGCTTCGCTCCGTACCGAAATCGTGCAGAAAAGTCCATTTGTGTGAACAGAAGCCCAGCTATCCGGTACAGTCTGAACATAGCCTTAGTGTTGTAAGCACTTACCGTTTTCCGGACATTTTCGTTTCCTGCATAGTTTTATATCCACTCCTTCGTTTTTATCGCACTCTCGGCCACCATTCTGAGGTTTGGGCGAGTCACATTTTCGCGTACGTGACTTCATTCCAATTCCACAAGTCCTGTTGCAATCTGTCCAGTCACTCCACCTACCCCATCCTCCGTCCACTAGATAAATAAATTGTAATTACGTGGTATATAAATTCAATATGTGGATCGTGAAATGATTGAGTGAGTAATGCAATGCCAAGGTTTTCAGCTCTTCTTTTGTAGAAAGACAGAGTCACTAACATATTATACCACACAAGGATTATTTTGAGAACTTTTGTTTTAAGAAAGGCTCGTAAACATTTTCACTTTCACAAACCTTTGCAACTTGGCTTGATGCAATCAATAGTTTCCAGTCTTCCACTGTCATTACAGGGCTTGCCACCATTCTGAGGTACGGGTGAGTTACATTTCCGTTCACGTGATCGAAATCCAACGCCACAAGTTACGCTGCAATCTGTCCAGTCACTCCACCTACCCCATCCTCCGTCCACTAGATAAATAAATTGTAATAACGTGGTATATAAATTCAATATCTGGATCGTGAAATGAATGAGTGAAAGCAATGTCAAGGTTTTCACCGTTTCTTTAGTAGAAAGACTGAGTCACTAACATATAATACCACACAAGGTTTATTTTGAGAACTTTTGTTTTAAGAAAGGCTCGTAAACATTTTCACTTTCACAAACCTTTGCAACTTGGCTTGATGCAATCAATAGTTTCCAGTCTTCCACTGTCATTACACGGCTTGCCACCATTCTTAGGTACGGGTGAGTTACATTTCCGTTCACGCGATCGAAATCCAACTCCACAAGTTACGCTGCATTCTGACCAGTTGCCCCAAATCCCCCAGCCTCCATCGACTTGAAATAATAATTAAAAAAAGACTTTAGTTTTTCTTTGTAATAAGATTGTGAATACATATACTTACATAAAGCTGATATATTCCTGCGTTCATAAATAAAACGCATGGGAAGTGAAGAAATTTCGCTAGGATTGTCACCCACGTGAGTCTTTGCAACCAACAACAAAAAAAACAACATTTATTGCCGTAATTTTCTTTTATTAAATTTTTGGGGGGAGCGCAGAAAATGAAAACCCTTATCGTAGCCTGGTACAAAGGCAAGGGGTGGGGGGAAGAACTGTGAGATTACGTCAAAAGCAAGACAGACATTTCGCTAATTATAAATATGAAATGCATATATATTTAACATTTCATCTTCATATTTTCGAGGTATTTGCGGGCTAATTTAAAGACCAGCTCCCTGCAGTAATGGGCTTGCTAGCTTAGTTGGTTATCGGTATTGCAGAGGTCTAGGTTCGAATACAGTATCGGCAAGCCTGTATTCTTTCAGGCTTTCTTTTTTGCAACTGCATTAGTTACGTCTTTAACTGCGATGAACTTCTCCGAGTGGTTCCAATATATAAAATTCATATATTCGTCATTTCATCTTCATCTTTCCCCAGGTATTAGGAACCAATTTGATGAACAGCTCCCAGTTGGCTTGTTAGCTCAATGTGATAGAGCACTGCACCGGTGTTGTAAAGGTCAGCGCTCTAATCCCGGTAAGCCTGAATTTTTCCAGGCTCTCTTTTCTCAACTGCATTAATTGCAATTTAACGTAAACTGAAAGGATCTTCTCTCCATTTATTTTTGACAAATCTGTGTGATGCTAGGTTTTATTTCGACATACATGTACACTAATCAAATATTCCTACCAACAAGCGTCTACTCCCACCTGGTGCAGAGCATCCTTTCAATCCAAGTCTGAGGCACGTAACATTCTTTAATTTAGGCTGATTGTAAACTGAACCGGGTTTTTTCGGGTATATTCGAATAGTGGTTGTCACAATTGGCGGGTCCAAACGGTTGATCTTTAATCTATCTCTTGATTGGTTTCCATCAAGATCCTACACATAAATAATTACCATTACTATTAATATCATTATTAATTTTGTTTTGTTTATTTCTTTAAAAACCAAAGCCTCAGCTAAAGTATACAAAAGGATAATTCTTTAGGAACTTTGAGATTTTGCGCGAAACCTAATCTCTTCATTTATAAATCTTATTAGATTATTGCCGGGTCTTGCCAAGCTGTGTATCGTAATAGTAGTTAACTTTTTATATGACTTTCTGTAATAGCAGTAGTAGTAGTAGTAGCAGTAGTAAAAGAAAATTACTATTAGTTTAGTAATTTAATATACGGTTTTTAAATGTGGCAACACGCCCTCCATAGAAACCAGCCAAGTGTTGTTGGGGCTAGCGTGCTTCTCCTGTAAAATGAATTTGTTAAATAAGGTATTACCTTCCTGCCTAGAGCATATAAAAATTTGTAGGTTAATTTGGTAACCTACAAATTTTAAGCCGTACCAATGGGATCTCAAAAGTAGCGATTACAACAGCCGTTCGATAAAGCTTGAAAGATTTTTAAGAAAACCACCTAGTCACGGTTGAGTGGCTTTCCATAATAATCTTTGTAAATTTTGAAATATGCTAGGTAGTTATGAAAAAAAGAAAAATTTAAGCTCCGCAATACGTAAAGCAAAGAGTTGTCTTCAGTACATTGGTATTGCAAAGAGGCTTATTTTCTTCATATCTGTAAAGATTGAAAAAAAATGCAAAGCAAAAATAACTAAGATTCAGATTTCAGTTTTTTATCATAGCTTTTCACTCAAAACAAATTTTACGCAGTACAACAACCAAAAGTGGAGGAGAAGCAAATCAGAAAAAAAAACTTATTTTCAAAGAGCGTTTTCCATGACGTCACACATGCCATGTTAGTGTGGCGAACCAACATGCGCAAGTTGAACTCTTTTCTTGTTATGGGTTTCTTCTTTACCATTGAACTGGTAAAGCTGCTGGTCACGTGAATTAAAAACGCTTTATACCTCTCATGTTATCATACCTGAGTCCCATCTTTTTTATTAACATAAGTATTCCATTTTCCTTCCTTGTAATATTTGACGCGAAATTGTGTAACCCATCTCGATAAGTTTGGGCTACCCTGGGTGACGATTCCTGTTATTTTCTTATCTTCGTTTAATTCTATTTCTAGAAATGGTGACGAGTCATTTGAAGCCGAGCACCAGGCGTTCTTTCCATCCTGTCTTGCAAAGGAAGCAATTGTGTTTTTATTCAAGCTTGAGGACGCAGTAATCTTTTTATCTGGGACTTTTTTTCCAAGGTCTGAAAAACAGGCACCTTTAAAAGTAAAAATAATAATTAAGTCGGTAATGGTCTGGAGACTTCAGTGAAACGATTTTTATGACAGTTCTGAAGCCATATTTATTAACACTTTATCTTTGTCGTCGTTACGTCGTAAAGTGTTCATGAAAGAAAAATAGATGTTTCATGATAAGTTTTTATTAGCTTTTTAAATATGATCATTAGCTCTCTAGTTTTAATTGCAACCCGTAATGTAAAAGGCCTTTGCTGTGAATATCAAGTCTTCGTCGTATGGTTTTGCAATCCATTTATTTATTTATTTATTTGTTTATTTATTTATTTATTTATTGCTGTTATTATCAACTGTTATTGAAGTAGATACTGAGAACTGAACACTTTTTTGGACAGCAACATAACCAAGGAAGTAGATTCTATCTAGGCTGAACAAATCATTATTAATGATTAATTGAATATTTGAAAACAAAAAATTTATCGTCGTTCCTTCTTGTTTTCCCTTTTTTTCAAAAGTAAAAAGGAATGGATGCAGCTGGTCCAGATGACAAAGGATAAGCCGCTAAATTGCGTGAGCGGCCCTACAGGATTTACATTTAAACATTTTTAGACGAATCTGGAATTTTTGTTATGTAAGATCTATTTTTATGGCGGCAAACAATGGTTCATTTAGCATCACATGTGGTAGCAGCATAACGACCAGGTGATGAGGTCAGACCGAGGAAAACTGAATCAGGACTTGGTTTCAATAGGAATTTTTTTCTTAGAACTTCCTGTTTTTATTTATCACACATATTAAGCTGGTAGTAGGTGGAACTAGCAAATGCAGATTTTTTTGTCTCATTCAAATAAACTGTTTTTCCGTGGTTCTGTATCTTAAACACGGTGATCACAGCCAAAAATCTTAGAGTCTGACCTTTACTAGTCATGGCAGTCAGGTAGCTCGAGACAACATTGGTTTTTGTGCAGTTCTTATGGATCTTAACTGTCAAAATTTGACCAAAAACTTTCAACAACCACTAGTAGATCGAGAACTATAGCACTGACCAATAACAGCAACTTAATATTACAATGTGTACTATGGTGGCTTTAAAACGAAACTCACCATCAACGCTACCGCTGACACATAAAATCCCAAGAAGCCATGAGAAAAAAAGGGCCTTCATAAGGAAGCCTGTTTTGTGCGAACAATGTAACGTTACTCTGTAGACTGTATCGACAAAGAGAAACTGTCTTCGTAACTGAGTTTCTTAAGCAAAACGTTATGAGACGCAACAGGATGTGTTTGAACGTGTCTAACATTTGCTGACGGTGATGAACTCTATTTATAGCTATTGGGTCATGTGTCGAAAAAAACCCGTTAAGTACAGTGTCACGTCTTTAAAAATTTGAATTCACCAGTGTTATTTTCTTTCAAAATAAGGAGCGGTATATTTTATCACGTGCCAAAAAAAGGCCTACAGTATATAAACTGATAGCATGTTCTCTACCAGGCTTTTAAAGTGAATAATAGGTTCCTTAGTTGAGATGCAAACTGATCCTCTGAGAGGGATTATATCCGTGGTAGCAACATGGACTTCCTACAAACGTAAACCAAAGAGCCACTCCACAGAGTCTACTGTGCCAGTTCACAAAAAGGTGAATGTTCAGGAAATCTTTATCGAACGACAACGTACAAAACGCACGCCATCTTGTTTTCACGTTGTAGTCATTGAGTACAAACAAATTTCATCTACCAAATCAAATCAATCACGCAGGCAATACCCTGTTGACAGACTCACACGAAATTATATACCCTGCCTAGCGGCACAACCCTGTATAGACCATATTTGGGAGTTTACCCCTGGGGGTCTTTCAGCTTGTTTTTCCTGTCGCGACTTCGTGGTTCAAACAAGTTGACATGTGAAGAAGTCTTAAGTGAGAGCAGAGCCGAAACTCAAGATGCCTGGCCACGTTGTTATTGTCGTTTTTTTCTTTAATTAGAGATATTTTTCCTTGTTGGCATGGACCCTTCCAGCACTCAAATCTCGCTCCGACCGTGACGAGGCCAATCACTAAGGGACGGACCATTAGAAAAGTTATGGGGGGGGGGAGGGAAATTTTCGAGCCGCAGGAATTAGTTTTCGTTATCAAATTCCTTGTATGAATTTTTTTTAGGCCATAGCATGAATATTTTTTAGGGTTAATTGGCGTGCAAGAATTTTTTTCATTTAATTTTCCCTTGCGCGATTTTTTTTTTGTACTCCGCCTCCCCCCCCCCCCCCCCCATAAGTTTTCTAATGGTCCGTCCCTAAGCCAAAGCTTTCTCGACCCCTGAACCTGCCAAAGATTCGACAGACTTAACATATCAGTTGACTGAAAATATTTTATCGCAGGGTCGGATCAAAACAACACACGATCGTCTTGGAAGATCATGCGGAATTCCCATTAATGAACCTCAAATCTCCTTATTATCCCCTTACATTCCTAAAAACTCGCTCGGGATAAGGTTACCAAGAAAAGATTACTTTTAGCTTTTTCAATGTGTGAGGTAGAAGGGAAGTCAAGCTCAGTAAAACGTAGAAAGAAAAAATAAAACAGCTAAAACAGCGGGAACAGCATCTGTTAGTGGGTACAGTTAGACTGATAATATACAACAATCCGCTTCACCTGGAGTTCTAACATGGAAACAATTTCCTTCGAAATTTGAAGCGGCCAACAGACCAACAATCGTCAAAGCGGGAATATAAGGTGGCCAATATACTGACCTGACAAGGAATTGGATCAGGGAAAGTAAATGTTTTCGTAGGTAATCTTTCAAAAAGGTCAAGAGCTGCTTGCTAGGTCTCCTGCCTTGCATAAACCTAAAGACGATATCGCAGTTGTCATGAGACGCAGCCCTAGCCCGGCTTAGCAGTTGCGTAAAGAAAGCTTTTTACGGGATATGAACCCTTGATATCTGTCACGAGAGCTAAACAAATTGAGGGGATAGAGCTAACGAGCCAACTATTATCATTGAGTTGATTCGAAGACGAATAACGGATAAGGTTTATACCGTTGTTAGTTTAATTATTGGTAATGTAGAAAGATCAAGGTGTCTTATTTTACATCGGTTCGGCTGGGCACAGCTCTCAACTGAGTTTTGGGCGCCGTAATTGTGCTTTAATTTCTCCAGACACTTGCTTTAGATTTTCCATATTATTTGTCTGCAATTTTTCCAGAAAATTTTAGTCGGCGGGGATAAAAATTTTCACATAAAAAAAAGTACAGAAAATTTTAAAAAGTGATTCTAGCGCATGTAGCTGCAGTGTAACGCCCTCAAATTTTTTCAGCAGAATCGTAAGGAGTGAAGCTTTAGTTTTAAATTCATGCTTTTTTGCAAAACAGCCGTTTTACGGAAATTATTCGACATTAGATTCTCATCAAACGCTATATTTTGTCACGCTCTTGCCTACTCGTCAATTAATATCAAATGGCTTCCAAGACCTTCACAAGGTATATTCTTTTCAGATTTCCGTTTTATTTTTTGGTTCAGGGGATAAATCAAACGTAGTTTCAGTTACACATCAGGAAGAGTCCTTGTGACAATTCTTTAAACTGTGAGTTCACTGATTATCAAAAACTCCCCAGAATATAGGAACGTCGGATTTTCATGCACTTTCCACAAACCACTAAGGTGCTTACACAGGCTAGTGCAGAAAGTACTGTTGAACATTTATGTGGCAAATTACTTCTACAGAGACGACCACGTGTTTCTCAGTGTGAACGTCGGGCGCCGTCGGCACGGGAAATACTCAGTTTGCCAGCTTATAGGAGGAGGGTACGCGAAAACAACTACATTTTTGAATTTTGAATGATCCCTGGAATTTAGTTTAGTGGCAAAATGCAACGCGCGTTTCACTAAAAAATCGCCCAGTTAAAAAGTGATGTAAGATCCTGTCGGTGTAAGCATGTCAGTCTCAAACAAGCGCCAGGTCTTTGGGGGGGGGGGGGGGGGTTCCGGATCCCCGGATCCTCCCCCTGGATCCGACACTGCACCAAAGGGACTTTTATCGTGTTTAAAAATTTTTTTTTCGTGTGCAAGTTGTTTGTGAAAAAGAAAAATCGATTGTGAGTTGCACTTGAATTGGTTCGTCATTAAAGGCAGTTTAGGATATAAAGAATCCGCAAGCCACAATGAATTTCAGGATTCGCACCTTAGAAATGTTTGCTCTGGAGTTCCCGACCCAGAAAAACGAAGGCTAATACCAGATCATCCGATAATTAATTTCCAGCCTATTTCATAATGATCTAATTGATATTTTTATATCCTTTAATTTGGCAAAGAGGTATTTCGCTAATGACATTGGCGGAAATAATTACAAAGTAATCTATGGAAAGCACCTTCCTTTTATATTCTAGTTCACCAGAAATGTTCTGAATAGGGAGGTTTGCCAATATATGAGTGTTTTTGTACCGCGGATTCACGATATAAAAGAATATTTGTATCAAAAAAGAAAACATAAAGTTTGTTTTTGTTTTCCAAAGAAATCAAAGATAATGAATACTTTTACAAAGTTATAGTGAAGGAAGTATGATGTAAAATACTCCACTTTCAAATGTTCTTGACTTCAACTGGTGATGAAAACGGCGAAAAGTGGAAAGGCTCTTTGTAGGAATGCTCCTGCTTTGCTTTTCATCTCAATAACATTGAATCATCTTTGTTTTACAATATGCGTGATGATAATATCATCTTGTTATTCAGGAAGCTTCCAAGGTTATCGCTGGATAAAAGAATGAGATTCTCGTGACGATTTTGTTACAGATCATTAATAAATATCGATTTAAGATAATCAGCGGTTTGCCTTTGAGTTCTTCACTCTGTCTATACTTAGCCTGCACTGTCATGACATTTCATTGCAAAGTGGAGAAACTGTTTTAGCTTTTTTGTGCGTGAGGCGCCTTATAGTTTAACAACTAATCCGCTAAATGAACACGCCTGGTTGATTATTTAAATACCGAAAAACTATCAGCAACAAATTGCAATCTCATTTGATATTTTAAGCACCTTTGTAGGGTGTAATTATTATTTAAGTTGGCGCCATTAATCAAGCGTTTCATTCAAGACTTCAAGTAAAATAGAGTGACATATTTATTGCCGACCTTGCCAGGTTTAAATCTTTGAAATGAGCTCTTCAGCTGTTGCTCTAGTTTTATCTCTTTCCTTGTTCGCATTATCCAAAGGGTTAACTGAAGAGGCTGAGAAGGAATTTGCCTCTGGTTTGCTTAACGTATTGGACATGGAACAGGCGCCTAATATATCCAACCATCGCCATGACATTCCTCGATACGTCTTGAATCTTTACAGGGGCAAGCTCCCAAAACTGTCTGACGTCGGCAGAGATGCTTCGTTAGGCAGCACTACAAGAATATACTTTCCACAAGGTAACACTGCCGGATATTGCAAATCCTTTAAAGCGTTTAAGGCATTAAATAGATTGTAATGATCCACATGAGGTGCCAACAATTCTATTTCTTGATAATATGTGTTAGCAGGTATAATGTGTTTGTTTGCATTCATGATTGATTTTAAACAGATCTTGGCAAGAACGAAAGGAGAGTTATCCTTTGGTTTAAATTATCCTGGGGTGGTGTAAGAAGGTCCCACAGAGTACGAAAGGCTGAGTTACATCTTCAAGTGCATTCGGGAGGTTTAGGAACAGTTAAGGTCAGCATTCCTCGCAAGGGGAGGTCTTTGAAGCTAGGAGTTACTGCAGCCACGAAATATTATACCACAACAGCGTCTCCAGGTGTTCATAAATTAACCCAAGGCAGATGGCTGGTAATAAATCTCACTAAAGCTTTGCCTGTTAAGGTCAGGAAAGACATAAAAGATTTACAAGTTATAATTACGACCACTCATCTGCTTAGAATTGCTACAAAAGGGAAAAGAGAACCGTTCCTTGTTGTTTTGACGGATTCGATTGAATCATCAAGTAAGTTTCATCAAATTCTGCCAATGATGATAAGTCAACGTGATGAAGAAAACACAACTGGCAATTTTGACACAACACAGACGCAGGTAAACATTAGAAGAACAAAGCGCTCGGACATCAACTTCTGTCAAAAACGTCGATTATCTGTCCGATTCCGTGACCTGAAATGGGATGATTGGATCATCGCTCCAACACGATTTGGATTCCACTACTGTGACGGTCATTGTCCACGAACCCTGAGCCAGCAATCAAACCCGACTAATCACGCAATTCTACAGAACATTCTGCACCATCGACTCAGTAAGAAGATTCCTGCGGCCACATGTGTTCCCACTGAACTGCACTCCATAAGCCTGCTCTACTATGAAAAAGATGACTCGATCGTCTTGAAGGACGTGCCTGGTATGGTGGCATCTAACTGCGGCTGTCGTTAACAAGATTGCCATTAAATATAGTCTAAACGACCACATCTAAGCAAGCTAGAAAAGCTTTTATACCAAGAAAGTAGAAAATGAAAGATGGTAAATATTCTTGCCAAAAAAAACACATTAACGTCTCTAATGACTTTTTTTGTGCTGTTTCACACAAAGTGGAAATGGACGAACACCTTAATTGCCACTTGTCCGCCTGAGGCCAGTTTAAATACCGTGTTTATTTGTGTGGGGAGGCTTGACCTAAGTGTTGTAAAGCAGTAAGTGAGGTGTCTGCCTATAACGAGTGTCGGTTAGGTTTGACTGTACAGATAATGTAACATTTTTTGGAGGTCCGTCACTTAAAGAATTGAAAGCTTCTAATCCAAAACGATTGTTCGCACTACCGAACAAGATCGACTTGACCCAACATAACCGGACTACAATATGGCGTTACAGATGAAATAGCCTGTTTCGGAAGAAACGCTGAGTATTTTGGCATATAATTAAGTTTAGCCTGCGAACCTCAGACCGAAAAAAACCAGATGCTCTCGCATTATTTATCGGAGTCCATATTGGACTGGTTGTAGAAAGACATATTTTCAGTTCCTGTGGAATATATGAAAATTATAAATTCCCAACAACAACTTCATCTAATGACGTTTGATACAGAGGTGGATGGTGCTCAATTTAGTTTTCGTTTGACATAAAGTACAAGCATATTTCAGAGCAATTTTTGGTACTCCAAGACACGTACGTTGTATTCGTCGGTAACGCTTTTAAATTAAAAAGAAAAAAAATCTAGAATGCTGTTTACTCTTTATTCTAAATTACAATACCAACTGTTTCAGAACAATTATACTGCTAATATCGAAATGAAGTCCATCCGAAAGTTGTGGTCTAGACAAATTCCTAAGTAAGCTTCTTAAACTTCCAAGCCCATATATCTCAGGTGTGATCGATATGTGTTACCATTAACCACTACCTTGGCGTGGGTATATTTTCTCTCGAAATTTATCCTGTGATGACGTGGAGGCGAGGAACGCAGTAACAACGATAGACCGGCATCTCGAACGTAATCGACTAGTACGCAAGTTCTTGAATTTTTCACAAAAAACAAATTACTCTCAAAACTTAATTCAGTCTGGATTGCACGGATTTAAGACTTAGAAACATGGACAAAGGCCTATTAACTAATAACGTCTTCATTGATCTTCTTGGCATTAATAGTTTGGACCACGCAACAGTTTTGCAAAAATTGAAGTACTATCGTTTCCACGGCAAATTTCAAAATTGGTTAGAGTCGTACCTCACAAACAGGCGACGGCAGTGTTATGTTAATGGTGTCTCGTCTGATAGGGAATATATAAGTTGTGTTATTCCACAGGGATCAATCTTAGGTCTCTTACTATTCTTAAATTCCGTCAGCAATTTTCACAATTACCTGCAGCATACTACCCCGCGTATGTTTGTAGATGATATTTACACAACACTAACTGATTGAAGTACCAGCGACATTGAACTTAAACTAAAGAGCGACCTAGAAGCAATTGAGAAATAGGGTTGGCTGCAACCGGCACTGCGACAACATTAAGAATATTAATAGCCTTTTATCGATCACTAGTGCAGCCGAACTTCGACTATCAAAGCCTTGTGTGGGCTAATTGCACAAAAACACGTGCAGATCAATTGAAGAATCCCAAAAACAGAAAGCAACACATTGCAAAAGGGGACTATTCCGTAAGATCATGTGATATTCTAGAAAACCTATGTTGGCCAACGATGTACGATGGATGGAAAATGCCAATTAATTATCATGATGTATTAAAAAGGAGGATAAATTTCATCATGCGGCTGTACCTGAGTACTTATTAAACTGAGGCTTTTTCGGCTCACCTGTGAAGTGCATAATTACAGCCTCAGGGCTAGCTATTCGACGTGCAGTTGCCCAAACCCTATAAACCAATTGTAAGTTGAAATTATTACCGTGTATGAATAAAGTTAATTCAGTGAAAGGTTTGAACCCAGGAATCATTTCAAAAGTAGGTTGGGTTTGATCGTCCGGGAGAACGTAGTCCTGAATAGGACTGTTGTTGTTGACAGTGACTGACGTTTCGACAACCTGTGCGGCAGTCATCTTCAGAGTCAAAGTGAGTTGTATCACGTCGGTTGATGGTATTATACTCAGGTTATTGACCTGATTGGTCAATTACGTCGCGACGTTATTAGTCGTCTGTCAGTTAAGCCGTGATGTTGGTGCGTTTCGATCCGTCTACTGTCACAGTTCAACAGTGGTCTATTGTTAGACAAATTGTCAGTTTTCCAGTAGTTCCCTCGTAGTTAGTTTTGCCGGTAACTTTTGACTACGATTCAGTGGCGTTTGTTCTAAGTTAGTAAACCAGCTTTAAAAAAAAAAAAAGGCACTTTGAGTGTCAATGTATTTAGCACGAAAGTACTAATTGGGGACACTATATTTTACGTCTCCAACTGGAGACGGGACCGCCATTTTACGTGGTCATCCGAGCCACGCGAAGGTCTAGCCTGTTGCAGTGCAAAGGGAGTACCTTCATTTCTCGGTTATTTTAAGACCCCGAGTATTGGTCCGGCCCCAGGAATCGAACCCGCGACCTCCCGCTCTGTAGTCAACACGCTCTACCGACTGAGCTAACACTGCCGCGGTAAAGCTTTCTAAAGTGAGCCGTTGATAGTAGTCTGTAGAATACGTTATACATATCGCAGAGTTCCAGTCGATTTGATGTTTCGTCTGTAACTGGTGTTCAGCAATGTGACTATTGACCTCACCATTTCTCGTCGCTTAGGCACCTGCTAAGGTTTCTGCCGGTTTCACCAATGTAAGTAGCCTAGCAGTCGCAGCATTTGATCTTAATTCGTTCATTCACTTCATTAACTATCCACACATGATATGAAAGACGTTCAAATTTGTCATATTTTCTTTGTTTTGTCAGGCAAATACGATGAGAATATGGAGGGGGACAACAGACCACTTTGGATAGATGAAAATTCACACTTGGCTCCGAGGCTTGAGAGAATAAAGCGATAGAAAACACCTTGAAGTTCAGGGATCAGTAATGCAGTTCTTTTTGTTTTACCCCCCAAAGCCTCCAATTTTAGTATATCGAAATTGGTCTATTCTGAACAGCCGCAATTTCGCGACCCACGACTGGTTTCCCTGCGAAATGACGTATGAGAGACGACGGCAGAAATTCCATACTAATGATGCTTCACTACCCAGATCGGGTAGCACTTGATTGGTCGAATCAAATTTCCCACAAGACACGACCGTTTAGAAGCCCTACCAAGATCTGTTTAGTGACGCGTCATCAGCATTCAATTTCTGCACTCGTTTCTCAGACGTCATTTCGCGGGGAAACCAGTGGTGGTTAATGCTTCACCTGCTTCATCTAACTGAGCGCCTGGTAGCCCTCTCTTGTGTATGCTGTACTACAATTGATTTTTACGTCTACAAGTCTTCAAAAAACACCTCGAACCCATTCAGATACATAACACAAATGAGTTATATAATATGAGGACAGTGAGCAATTCAGTTCAAATTAAATATGGTCTATTCGTTTATTTTAACGATGACATCATTCGCTACATGATCCCTTTTTTAGAAGGTTTGGTGCCTTCGATAAATAATTGACATTAAAATGTTCCATTTTTCTCAAGATAGCAATACGGTAAAAACCCGCGAGTAAGAACCTGCATTTTCCCACATTAGCCTAAAAAAAATTTTACATAAATGGATATCAACACAAGAATTAAGGCTACTCAGGTTCTTAAATAGGTTCTCATTTTCTATAGAAAAATTTATCGTAGCTGAGAGTATTTAGTGGTATTCAGCTTATTCCTTTTACAAAATCTACATACTATTACATTGTAGTTGGAGTGACAGGGCACCTACGTCTCCAAAGAGGTTTCTGAATGTTGGCTTATCTTATTTGCCCATGGGTATAGTTTTTTAAAATAGATTTTAGGGAATAAGAACCCGTTTAAAACTTTGTGCTAAACAGGTTCTTGTATAGGGTATAGGCCTAACTTGCAAATTTTAGCCTAACTGGTTCTTACAAACCAGGTTCTTACTTGCAGGTTTTTACGGTACTTAAAATGAATTCATTAAAGCTAAAAAGAAATTGCTTAAGTTGAGAAAACTACTTGCCTACATAAGTAATATTTTGCCCCTTACAGCAACCGTAAAAGCTACTTAAAAAGATCAGAATCTAAAACTAAATACACAAGCTTCTACTTAAAATTACTACACTCAGGTTTCTTTTAACTTAATAAACATGTCATGAGTTAAAAACGAAACAACCAAAATAATATATACAGCGAGACAGGGATTGTTTCAAGGTGTCATAAAAATTATATTCGCGGAAACGTCCAGCAAAAAGGATATATATCAAAAAGTTTCAGTAATATCTATTTAGCAAAGAAGCCTCGTTTTAATTCTCAGCAAGACTTTTCAATTAAGGTTCGCAGAACAACAGCATGATAAGTATAAAGACAAAATAAATATTTTTTTCTAAATCAAACGACTCAATAACTTCTAATATAACAAACATTGATTAATGCTCACCTCACATCTATCTTTAATAGAAAGGTGTGGAATTAAAAAAAAATGACCTTTTACGTTGTTCTAAGAATGTTAGCAGTTTTCCATTTTACGTCCAGGCTACAGAAGGAAAGTACAATAAAGTAAAAAATTACATATTTCTTACACTCAGAATGCCATGAACAGTTTAACATTTTTCTTTTCCAGATGAGAGGCAAGATTTTTTAGGCGACGGATTCGCAAGCATCCTGGTTTTCCAGCGTTAAAAACGCGATACAAATGAAGCGCTTCTTTTTTCTCCAACGCAAACCGCAACTCTGGAACAGAAATTTCAAAAAATTCCTTCTGATCAGAGGACGTCGTCTTGACCTCGATATAGGTGATAACGATCTTGGATTCGGCCTCTTGGTTTACTCCAGTAATATGTCGTCGAATCTCAAAATCGTAAGGTGCAGTAGTGTTAGCTTCCTCGTTCAACCAAACAATATCCACATTTTCAGCTGAAGGAAGGACTTTGACTTGGTTGAGAAGAAACTCATAAACACATCGTTCTCCCCATCGACCGACTTCTTCGCTGTTTGGGTTCTCACCAAGTTGTATACCATTCAAGACTTTAAGGTCACCAGCATTAAAGGAGAGATCATCGTAGTCTATTTCTGGTGCCTCTTCGTTGAAACTGAGATAAGCGCGAGGGGGTGAGGTTTGCCTTGCATCATATGCGGGGACTGGCAGGGTACAGATCCGTTCAGGATTTGGTGGAGATTGTGCTCCCAAAGGTAACACATCCTGAACACTTTCCGTTTTTTCATCACAAAGCGAATCGTTTGCAACTCTTTCTAAAGTAACATCATTAACTTTCACAGGATTTGGATCATTCGGTGAGGAAGTTTGATAATTCTCTTCCCTGTTTGTTGCTTCCATGTTTAGAGTCTTGCTGTTTCGCCGAGGCATGACCTCCGTCCTGTCATCTGGTTCTCTCGTGCCTTCTCGATCGTTTGGTCTTTCCGTATCAACTAAAGCCTGAATTGGTCGTCCTTGGATTTGGACTTTCTCCTCCAAAGATTTCTTCACAGAATCAGGAGGCGCTGGGGGTGGCCACATCTTAAGAGTACTGTCGCTGTTCAATTCTGCTTCACGCTTTAAGGTCTTGTCAAATTGTGCGGAGGACTTTGGAGGCCAGGAATGAAGACCATCATCGCCAACTCGGTTTGGCAATGAAATATTTGCGTTAAGATTCGGAACTACGTGTTTCGAAGCATATT